>ML421693.1:52249-80861 GCA_005239525.1 Nicotiana knightiana | reverse complement strand
TTAGTAATTTAAATAACATCAAGTGACAGTTGAGTATTCTAACAGCTTGCTTGATACGTAAATTTCCTGTGGGATCGACTCTGGGCATAATACCCCAGATTATATTTGCAATGCCCGCTTAGTCTTTTATTAGACATAGTTGAGCGTGATCAAGAACTGCTGGTTTAAGAGCTTCAGAGAATGATATTTAATTGAGGCAGCAATTGGGCAGCATACGATGAAAGAAGATATGTGAAAAGTTCTAGGCGGTGGTTCCCTTTTCTAAAAAGCCAGGTGTAAGGAACGGAAATCAGGTAGTTGTTTAAAGGAATGAGATTAACAAGTGGGAGCGTGGCAGTGTAGCACGGTGGTAAGACAGCTGCCTATCTTGAGGGAAAGTTTGAGAGTTTTAGTGGATGGCGATTGGATCTACGAGCTTAAGTTGAAATATAGGTTGTTTCGGCGGAAGGTTGGATACAACAGGGAGGAGTTGTTAGGAATGAAGAAGGACCCAATGTGGCAGTGAATTTGAAGATGTTGTAGCGTATTTAATAGACGTCCATGAGGAGCGAACGGACTAGTAAAGTTGGTAGAGGAAGAAGGGTGCATGATAGGGTATTGATGTTGTAGAGAGTGTGCAGTACAACGTCATTGGAAGGTGCCAGTTGGTGATTTCCACAAGTGGGTTATCTCCTGTGAGTAGGTTAGCGGTTGTGTGGTTGGAAAGTTTTTGTGAGTGATTCTAGTGGCTATTCGGTAGGAGGTAGAAGGTGTGAATGACTCTAGAGAATTTGAGTATTTAGGGAATGCGAACAGGGGAATTCGGAAGAATTGGACGGATTGGTTAAGAAAAATCATGTTAAAAAAAGAGAAAGGATCTCAACAGGGTCTAGAGTGGTGCAATGAGTAGCTTCAGGATAAGTGGGGGAGTCCCACCACCTGTAGTTGGGTTGTACGATTGTGTTATCATAGGGTTGCGGATTGTCGGCGTGTTGGCAAGTTATTTCAACGAAGTGGAGAGGAGTAAAATGGTGATCGTGTGTGGGATTTGATGAATGTGTGCAAAAGTTGGCCCTGTTGGACCAGGGTTAGGCTTTGAAAGATTCAGAAATTTATGCTTAAGGCATATGCGAGCTGTAGGGTAGTTACTCAGTCACGTGCTTCATTGAAAGGGTGTTCAGGTGCTAGAATATCCTTGGAGTTGATTGTATTCGGGGCCAGTCAGAGTGGGTGACTCTCAATAGCGGTCCTAGAAAACTCGAAGGTTAAGCATGCAGTGTTTAAGGGTTTCAGGCAACTGTATGATTAAGAATCGAGCTTTTGCAGTATAGTTTCTAAGAAAGGGAAGATAATTGGAGTGTTCAAAGTTAATTTCAGCATGCAGGATAGTATTGGGGGAATGAGAGGAGTAAACTCCGGATTTGTAGAAAGATTATCAGGATGGGTATATCGGTCGTAGATGTGAATGCGCACAAGGAGTGTATGAGACGGTTTGCGGGATTGAGACAACATGGTCTTGTGAATTAAGGCCACTCAGGATGAGTGAGGATTGAGTTGTTATGAGTTGAATGGGGTTGCTATTATTTCTGAGGCAATTAAGGATAATTAGAGAGAAGATGGATTGGTTATCCATGGTTGAAATGGCACATGTACGGCAGTGATCGGTTTCGTCAGTGTGATTGAGTTATGCGTGTGGTTTGCACAATGTGTGAGAGGTTTGACGGCCGCCGTAACAGATATGATTTGGGAGCATTCGAGTGCTATGGCATGTCAGGTGTAGGCGGATCCCGGAAGGTTTATGGTGGTTTAGACCACTACTTAAGGATTTGCATGTATTGTGATTGTGGGAATTCACTCGCATGTTGTGGTGGTTCTCTTGAATTGAGGTAAGTAAAAGGTTTCTATATGATGAAGTGTTCACCCTATTAGTGGTTCATAAGTTATGATAGAATTCTGGCGCTATCTCATATTGGCATGTTATGTGCGGTAAGCAGTATGTAACTGGAAGTAAAGAATCGAGATTGCAGTTCGGTGTTAACAAGGATGTCATGAGCTCGGATGAGCAAGAAAAAGTTATTTGAAAGTCCAGAGTAAGCTGGTATTGTCTTCAGTGTCACCTGAGATCGGTGTTTGATGAAAGAGGCTTTGCATCCTAGTTATGGGTTCTTGATTTGTTTTACAGCATTAGTGTGGCCAGTGGTGGATGTGAAGACTTGATACCTTGTGTGGAAGGTCGTGGGAGCGTGACCACAGGATGATCGTATGAGTGTGACATGTAGTCACATAATGGATTGAAGATTTGGACTGAGTATAAAGAAGTTCAATATTGCTTATTTGAGAATTCATGCCTGGGCGTTCAGTTCATTTGGTTGTGGATTGTGGGGTGTTTATCCCGGCTATGATGGTTGTTCTTGCATATTTTGAGAAGAAGTGGGTTAATATGGACCCAGGTAAAGCTATTAGCCTAGTTTGGTGCGAGCAAGGTAGACTCGATATTTGTGGATGGATTTAAATATGACTATGGGCTCCGTATGAGTCAGACATGTTCATTTCAGTAGAGCGCTTTTCATGGAAAGGTATTA
The DNA here is from genome assembly GCA_005239525.1 of Nicotiana knightiana. Lineage (NCBI taxonomy): Eukaryota > Viridiplantae > Streptophyta > Magnoliopsida > Solanales > Solanaceae > Nicotiana > Nicotiana knightiana. The sequence continues at coordinate 78,300 of ML421693.1, read as the reverse complement.
GAAGAGCAGATGTTGTTCCATCTTCGTTCATTTCATGTAATATTACGTCGTGCCGTGTGAGTTGTGGAACGACTTGAGAAATTCCTATGTGTTAAGATTCAGCGTAGTGATGATGTTATGTGAGCAGAAGGGCTCTTGAGATTTCAGAGTATATATATCGCACCTCAATTGTGCTTAATTTTTGTAGCATATGGTTTTATCAGTCTCCCCAGGATGGTATTGTGCACTTAGCGTGCTTGTGACCGATGTTCGATATTTTGTGTTAATGAGCAACTTAGCTCGGTGTGTATCTTCTTATGTAAATTTTATGTGTGGATCGGGTGGCATGTCGCCACGGGTATGTTATATGGATCGGGTTGCGCGTCGCAACAGTGTGATGTTGAGTACGGTCCCCTATATATATTTTCTGTGTTTTACTTCCTATTTTCTGAGGAAAGTTCATATTAGCTGCGTGAGTTGAGTAGTCCCTTCCTGAGTCATTTTATATGTATCATGTTCGAATTGTGGCCTATTGGCGCATTGTGGCGTCGTGTGAGACTATTGGTCATGTCTGGGGTGATTGGTTGTTTGAACAATTCATACTGGGTGAGACGAGATTTTTGAATCAAGGATTTAGTGCGATAAGATTTTTGTGAAATACATTGAAGGACAGTTACCCTTATTGGTTTATAATGAGATGATGGTCTTAGTCACGAGGAATGATTCCATGTTTGGTTATCTCTGCAGTTGGTTATGAATTTCTACACATCTCCTCCGTTGTGGTGGTATCGTTAGCATTATGGCAGGATGTATATATATCATAAGGTGCCTTGGGAGCATCAAATTCGTGGAATTTTGGCTATTAAGGTTCAGGGAGTGTCATTGTGGTCAGATGATGAGTTAGCGGTGCATGGTGCTGATTCAGCAAAGGTATGCAGTCATGTTCTGGTATAACGTGTGTAGTTGATATGGTGTTTATATATTAGAAACATGCCTGGCAGAGAATTTCAGGTGTTGGAACTAGATTCTGAGCTTATTATATGGATAAAAGAAGAAATCTTCAGATTTGATCAAGCTAATGTACTCAACTGGGTTGTGGTAGCACGGGCAGGTGCTCGAGGTGTTAAACAGTGATTTCAGATAACTCCAGAGCAGTTCTTAGCACGTTCGAGGATGAACATCTGTTTAAGTGGGGGAGAATGTAACGACCCGACCGGTTGTTTTGAGCTCTAGCGCGTCGTTCAGCGGTTTGAAGTCATGAGCAACTCCATTTAAGGTATTATGACCCGTGGGCGTGGTCGGAGTTGGATTTCGGGAAGTTTAGAGTTAATTTGGAAAGAAAATTCTCATTTCGGAAGCCTTAAGTTGGAGAAATTGACTAAGGTTGGAATTTTGAGTAAACGACCTCCAAATCAGGAATTGAAGGTTCCAACAGATTCGTATGATGATTTCGGACTTGGGCGTATGTCCAGATCGGGTTTTGGATAACCCGGGAGCGTTTCAACGTATATTATGGAAGATAGCATTTTTAGAAGAATTTCATAAGTTTGGGCTGTAAGGCATTTCAGTGTTATAAATATCCGTTTGGGATTCCGAGTCTGGGAATAGCTTCGTATGGTGATTCTGGAGTTGGAGCGTGATCGGAAGTGAATTCGGATGTTCGTAGGTCATTTTGAAGTAATTTGGCTAAAGATAGGAATTTGAAGGTTTTTGAGAAATCCGACCGGAAGTGAAATTTTGATATCGGGGTCGGAGTGCGATTCCGAAAGTTGGAGCAGGTCCGTAATATCGAATATAACTTGCGTGTAAAATTTGGGGTCAATCGGACGTGATTTGATACGTTTTAACATCGGATGTGGAAGTTTGAAATTTCAAGTTTATAAAGTTTAAATCTTAGAGCGATTCGTAATTTCGGCGTTGTTTGATGTGATTTGAAGCCTCGAGCAAGTCCGTGGGATGTTTTGGAATAGGTTGGTGTAATTGGACGGGGTCCCGGGGGCCTCATGTGGATTTCGGGTGGTTAACGAATCAAATTTGGAGTTTGAAGAAGTGCTGAGATTGCTGTCATCTGGTGTGACCGCACCTGCGAGGATTTGGCCTCAGGTGCGGAGCCGCAGGTGCGAGATTTGCTGTCTTGGCTGGGAGCGCAGGTGCGATGTAATTTCCGCACCTGCGAAGGCGCAGATGCGGACAATGGGGGCGCAGATGCGAGTTTTGGATGGAGTTGAGGAAGCCACAGGTGCGGGAGTTTTGTCGCACCTGCAGGAGCGCAGGTGCGATGTAATTTCCGCACCTGCGAAGGCGCAGATGCGGACAATGGGGGCGCAGATGCGAGTTTTGGATGGAGTTGAGGAAGCCACAGGTGCGGGAGTTTGGTCGCACCTGCAGGAGCGCAGGTGCGAAGATTGGATCGTAGGTGCGAAAATAGGCTTGGGCAGAATGTTTTAAAATCGAGATTTTTGGCCATTTCTCTCATATTTCTCATTGATGGGGCGATTTTAGGAGAGCTTCAAGAGGGGAATTTTATCATCTATGTCAAGGTAAGTTATTCCAACTCATCTCAAGTTAAATACAAGGTATATGCATGGATTAAAACATGAAAATTTGTGGAAAATTGGGATTTTTGGAGAAAAAACCTAGAAATGTTATTTTGGAATTCTACCAGGAATCTGAGCATGAGATTTAGAGTAAATTGTATATTTGAGCTAGTAGGGCTATGGGTAGAGTTTATCTTCGAGAAATTTCGGAATCAGGGCACGTGGGCCCGAGGGCATTTTGATCAATTCACTGAGCGGAGCTGGGAAATTATATAATTTGAATTGTTGCAAATATTAGAGTATATTTTCATTGGTTTGTCGTTATTTGGATAATTTTGGGGCGTTGTGCGTCCACTAGAGTCGTCGGAAGGGCTTGGAAGCCGGTTATGGAATTTCGGAGCGAGATAAGTCTCCTTTCTAACTTTATGAGGGGGAATTGTCCCCCTAGGTGAACTAATTAAATATGTGCTACTATCTGCGGGGGCTACGTACACATGAGGTGAAGGGAGTCCGTGCGTAGCTACTATTATGCCATGTCCGGTAGTCTAGGACCCACTAGCATGCCCTACATGTTGTATATGTGATCCTACTAATAATATTAGACTGTTAATGCTATTGAATCAATAATTTATTTCCTAAGAAGACTAGAGTGTACCTTTCTTAATCATTTAAAAAGAGAATTGATTCCTCTGTGGATAATTGTATTCCTGATAAAGTTATATTATTGAATATTATTAAACTTGGAAAATGAGTTTCAAAACAAAGATTTAAATGCTATTTTTCGTGTTCCTTTAAGAAGAATATTACCACTTTCCTGAGTAACTGCTTTCTTGATAAAAATGTGGACTTATTATGTGAATATGTGTATCTATGGGTGCCTGAGTCGCATGTATGATTCGCGAGCAGGATAACCCTGTATTTATGTATAACCGCATCGCATGATCGATTTGCGAGCGGGGCAGATAGATGCATCTATGGTTCGAGCCATTCGGCCCTCGACAGTGCACATTTTATTATTGTTGGTCCGCGCCGTTCGACCCTCGGCATTGCTTGCGCATGATATTTACTGCGTATTTGCTTTGATTTTACCTGATTACTGTCCTGGAAATCTTAAAGTTGTCGACTGAAATGACAGAGATTTAAAGTTATTAAAATTTTGGAAGAAGTTTTTCTTTCCCGTTGATTATTTGTTATATGATTAAATCATCCATGTTTGATTATTCGTTATTGAAATGACGAAGATTTAAAGTGTTAAATGTGGAAGGGTTGATATTATTTATTCCTGATTTTAATAAATTGCCTATGACATTCATGCTTAGTGTCTCACTTGATTATACTAAATTGACCTCTAGCAAGTGTCAAATCGACCTCTCGTCACTACCTTTCTGAGGTTAGGCGGGATACTTACTGAGTACACGTTGTTTTCGTACTCATGCTACACTTGCTGGGTATTTTTATTGCACAAGTACTTTCATAGCGATGTGGCTGGTTTGAGACTTAGGCGAGCTGCATCATCCGGAGGCGGTCCGCAGCTGATATTGTCTCCTTCATATTGTATTTATTTTCATTTTAAATTCCTTGTCCAATTTGTATTTCGGACAAGCTTTGTAGTATTTGTGAAATTCTTAAAATTNCAGAACATATTGTATTTATTTTCATTTTAAATTCCTTGTCCAATTTGTATTTCGGACAAGCTTTGTAGTATTTGTGAAATTCTTAAAATTTGCTCATGCACTTGTGACACCGGGTTTTGGGATGTGTATGAGATATATTTTATAAAAATAGAATACTAAAATGTCGTATTTACGTAACAAATTTTGTTTAGTTATTACGTAATAATTTAAAGGTTATGATTTCAAAAATATTAAAATAAAAATTTATTTTAACTATTTAATGATTGGCTTGTCCGATAATAGTGTCCGACGCCATCACGACCTTAATAGATTTTGGGTCGTGAGGGTATTAGTTGCAAAAAATTGTTGGCATGTCAGTGTCAAGCGAGGCACCTATACACTGGAAGTTTCCAATTCCCACCCAAAACGAATCCGATTTTAGGAGAATAAAACTATTTTTTCATAGGAATTGAATAAAATAAATCAAAGCCAAAAAGTTGACACAGAAACTGAGAATTATTCCCATTCTCCCGGGTCTTTCTCTTACATATATGTTCTGTTCTTACTTCAACTGCCTCAAAAGTTTTTGCAGTATTTCCCAAGCCAAGGTACTTCCTTTTCCCACTCAAAACTTTACTTTTTCTCTATGCTGATATGTCCATATAATTTGCTAGGTTTCTTTTAGTTTTTCATTATTTATGTCAAATTCTTGTTCTTTTATACAAATTTGTGAACTTTGACTTGATCACCATTTCAGGAAACCTAATTTATTGTTTCTAAAGTGTAATTCTTTGAAAATTTTATGGGTTAGATAAAAGGGGCATGCATAATTTATTGAATAAGTGAAATAAATAGTACTATTATGCTGTCTCCTAGTCTTAGATGAATCATTGAGCGATTGATATGAAGATACAACAACAAAAACGACAACAGTGTAATCCCACAGATGGGGTTTGGGAGGAAGTATGTACGCACACCTTACGGTATGAAGATGAATATTATTATTTAATGATACTCCTGGCCTGCTTTTAAGTAGGATCCGGATCAAGTTTTGCAATTACTAAACTTCTTGTTTGAGATGAAAAACTGGTATGATCGGTATGATTCCCTTATCTGGTGGAATTGTTGGTCAATTTTAAAGTTTTCAGTTTGTTAAGCTTTACAAGCAGGAGGTTTCACGTTTGATATTGTAATTTTTATTTATATATATTTTTAGCATAAGGGAATTCAAGGGAATATTGATGGATACAATGAATGTAACTGCTGCATATTGTAGGCACATATACCAACTAAACGTTTTCGTTCTTCGGGCAATCCAAGATGGAGTCACGCAAGGTGGGGAGAAGTTTCTTTGGTATTTTCCCAATATCATTGGCATATGTGATTTTGACTTAGTTATAAGTATTCATCTCAAGGTTCATCTTAATCTTACTTCTTACTGTCTTTCTTCTCTGCCCTTCAAGTAATTAGTTCATTTGCTTGTGAGATTTGCTTTTTCAGTGAGATCATGAAACCATGCTCAATATACCATAGTGATTGGTTTTGTATAACAGTACCTAACCAATTCTTGTTGTTTTTTTAAGCAGATATTTAAAGAAAATAACTGGTAAATACGAGAAATGAATTGCAAATTGAAATAATTACTCACAATTTCAGTCAAGAACATTTGAAGCTTGTGACCAAGAACTCAATAGTCATTGAGTAGTTATAATCTTAGAAATAAAGTTTTTCATATATTGAATGCGTTTGAACCGCAGAAGCATAATTTTGGGATCTCTCAGAAAATCCTATTTTAGGGGTTTTCATTTTGCATGATATGTCATGCTCACTGCTGAGTGCACATGAACTCTTCATGGTAAGGCATGGCCTGGTCCGTAATCTTGTTCAACATGAGTGTTTCCAGTTCAGAAATTCAAAGTTTGTTTGGTAATTGCCCTGGTTTTGTATGACTACTTATGTATGCTAGCTTTATTAATTAAGTAAAATTCTCTTCATTCTGTGTTCGATGAGGATTGGAGTTTTAAATTGCATCTGTCATTGATCTGATTGTTATTCAATGGTTTTTGCCAACTAAGGTAATACGGTCTCGCTTTGCTAGTTCTCTTTTAAGTTTTTGAATTGAATCATTGGCTTAGGTGTCGTGATTCCATGTTTCAGGAAGAAACTGACTGAAGAATGTGATCATGATACTAGACCTACTACCTTATAATGTTGCAAAAATAATTTAGTTTTGTTTCTTAATCATCTGATCTGGTATATCTCGTTTTTGTAGGAAGGTTGTAGAGGCTCAGGAAAGCAGAAGATGGTCAAAATTGTTTTTGTTATAGGTAGGGACTTCCATAATTCCTTTAATTCCACTGCATGTTTTAATCATGTCCACTGCATTTAATATTTCTTTTCATGAAATTTAAACTGCATTTTGTATTCTTGTTTTATCATGAAAAAATGCAACTTTGCCAAATTTACCTGGTGGAAAGTGGTAAAGATTGGAGGTGACATACTTTCTTCGTGGCTTCCACATGCCCAAATACCCGAGCACCAGCTCAAAAGGAAGAACAAGGACAAAATTTAGCAGTAAAAAAAAGCATAAGTCACGAAATGCCTCCTAGTGAAGTGAAATTGACTTATTAAATGCCTTTTGTTAGGATGGTAATCTGTAGAGAACTTACCTGAAGTTCAGGAAAATGTTGAACTGTATATGTTTTTCTCCCTTCATAGTTGCATTTGTAACACCTTTAAGGTTGAATCCGCCTAGTCTAAATCCTGGATCCGTCTCTTGATTAAGGTCTATTCACAGAGGCATATGTAGAGTTGCAACACCGGGTTCAACTGAACCCAGTACTTTCGATGCAAAGTACAAATTTATGTGTAAAAATTTACTAAAATGGTAATAAGTAGTAGGTTTGAACCCATAATTCATGGAGAAAAACCTTTACGGTTGAGCCCATAGAGCTTAAATACTGCATCTGCCTCTGTTTATTCAATTGCTTAGTCAGCAGCAGGACAATGGATTTTAATGGTGTTGGTTGAAGGAACAGATATTGGCAACAGACTTGAAACCAAGTTCTTGAAGAATTCTTTAATACATTTAAGTTTCTAGAACCTTTTCCTGAACGTGCTTGAGCGTGCTTATACCTTTCCGGGATCAATCTTGTAAATCGTAAATACCATTCTAGCTAATACGTCCCTGAGCACGAGGAATACTTATGATATTTGCCTGTTTTAGAGCATGTGATATTGCAGTTTCTTTTTATCTCTCTTTTTAAACTTTCAACTTCCTCGTCTCCTTATTGATATTTCCAAATTGTTATTATTCATTTTACAGGTGGTCCAGGGAGTGGTAAAGGCACGCAATGCAAAAGAATAGCACAACAGTTTGGCTACACTCATCTTAGTGTTGGTGAGCTTCTACGTCAAGAAATCAATTCTGGTTCTGAAACTGGGTATGTTATTCAACAACCATTTCAAATTCTCGATAATTCCATAGTTCTTACCTTATAATGTGAACTAATATGCTCCTAGAGTATATACAATGCAATTAGTTTCATCTGGGAGGTCCTCTATTGTATTACTTGGAATGGAACTTACCAAAAGATCATAGTATCCGCTTTGTAGGCTTACAGTTCTTTTAGGTAAGAATTTTAAATATCACAACAGTGTCTTTATTCTTTCATTCTGTTTATTACAGCTCTATGATTCAGAAAATTATGAAGGAGGGGAAGCTTGTTCCTTCAGATGTAACAGTGAGGCTTCTACAACAAGCCGTGCGGGGAACGGACAGCGACAAATTCCTTATTGACGGCTTTCCCCGGAATGAAGAGAATGTTAAAACATTTGAGAATCTTGTAAGATTATAATTCAATTGGTTCTAACGAAGTCAGAATCACACCGATATGCTTATATTTGAAATATGTCGTTTTGGGATTTCTATGTAGACAAAAATGGATCCTGAGTTTGTCCTTTATCTAGATTGTCCACAAGATGAAATGGAGAGGCGCTTGCTAACAAGAAATGAGGTATATATTGTTCAGTCTGATTGCTATGCTATGAAAGATTTTTCCATTTAATACAGGTTACTGTCAATTTGCAGGGAAGAGAAGATGATAACATTGAGACGATAAAGAAGCGACTTAAAGTTTTCATGGAGTCAACTCTCCCTGCAGTTCAATATTATGAATCAAAGGGAAAAGTTAAGAAGGTATATTCGAAATCTTATTCTATTGTTCTTTAGGGTGGTGGGTAGTGAAAAATTGTTAGATATTGACTGTGAATAAGATGGAATTATTTTAGTAGCAACTGCTCATGACTTGTGTCTGAATATCCAGGTTGATGCTGGAAAACCTGTTGATGAGGTTTTTGAGTCCATCAAAGTCATTTTCTCTCAAAGAAAAGATGATAAGGTGCGACCAAACAGACACAACCACACATGCTTGATACTTTGAATGGACAAGCCTCAAAAAGTGATAGTATACATAAATATTTTGACTTGCATATACACACTATCAGTGTAATGTACTTTAACATGTTGTAACAGATTACTTCAGGTTACTAATCTCACTTATTATGACCACGGTTACCTATAGTCGGTGATCTTTGGTGACCTGATAGTGTAAACTGTCTATCCATACAAATTGAATTATTTACTGTGAGATATATTTTGTGGTTTCTTGTTAGTGCAAGTAAGAATCCTTTCTTAATTTTCATCTATTAGCAATTTGCTGTACCGTTTGTCATGTTTTGAAGTGTCACTAGATCAGGCAAAACAAATCATATATTCATATGCTTACATTGAAGTTCTAGTTGCGCCGTTTGACAGTCAATATGCAATATATATAATCTGCAGATTCTGGACGTAAGTTTAATATATGCATTTCTTGATATGGTTACAATGTCAATTAGTGAAGACAAATGATTAAATGGAACACTGAGTGGGCGTTTGGACATAAGAATTGTAAAAATTCCAAAAAAAGTGAATTTTTTTTTCAAGTAAAAATGGTATTTGAAAGTTAGAGTTGTGTTTGGACATGAATATAATTTTGGATTGTTTTTGAATTTTTGTGAGGGATCTGAGTGAAAATTTTGTGAAAAAATTCTTATGTCTGAACGGTCTCTCTAAGACTTGTTATTCTCATTTCTTAGTTTTCAGACATCAAAATTAATTAGGCGCAATTACTTTAAACATTACATCGGTCAAAATATTTTTCGACAATCAAGTCCAATTCATACATTTTATTAAAGTGTAGGAACTACATATAAAGGAAAATTTGCTGCTCAACTTACATAATCGTTAATCTTTATATAAAAAGATGGAATTTGAATTATCTATGAACACATATTAATTTGAACGTAACACAAGTAGATTATTAAACAGAAAAAGAGGAATTAATATGCATAAATTACCACAAAAGTTTGAAATGCCAACATTGCTAAAGCAAAATAATAATAGTTGGTATCCTCATCTCATTCGATTTTTTTTTTGTTGGTAATTTAAATTTTTATTACCAGGAAAAATATGTACAAGTGCAAAACAGGAATCCTTCTCTATCATTCTATAGTTGGACATGCATCCCCAGCTATAGAAACTCCTATGTATCAAACACCAAATCTATGTAAAACAAATCAAAGGATAGAAATTTAAGGTTTGTAGCCTTTTCACTAAGATGTATTTCAGACTACCCCGACAGTGAATCTCTTGAATTATCAATCTAACCATGTCCTCAACTCGTCTATTCTGATTTCGAAAAATTCTCAAATTTCTCTCCTGCCATATGTGATAAACAACACATGTTAGCATCAGTCTATATAAGGTTGACGATGATCTTCTCTCTGATGCGAAACTTGTAGCCCAATGGATCTCCTCACTCCATCCTTTGACAACTCTACCTATTCCAACCCATTGCAATAGCTTCCCCCATATAGTTGCTGAATATTTGCACTCAAAAATAAATGTTCATGATTCTCATCAGCTTCCTCACACAAAGCACAAGCTGAAGTTGTTATGCTGCCCCATTTCATAAGTTTGTCTCTGGTGTATAACCTCCCTTGTATGGCTATATATACAATGAAGATCTATTTAGGACAACTATCATTGTTGCATAGCAATTTCCTCCATAAAACCTTTACAAACTCTCCCCTTAGCTTGTTATATACATCTCTAATGGAGTAGCAGTTTGCATTCATCACCTCTTCCACTCTAATATTTGCTTCAGTTAAGTACTTTCCAGCTCCTAGAATCTTTTGAGTCAACCATGCTGCTTGTTTAACTCTAACATTCCATGCTTCACCTTGCTTTATGTAATACGTGTGCATCCATTGAATCCATAACCGATTTTTTTTTTTTCACAAATTCCAGAGGTGTTTAAGAACTGCTGTTTTGTTCCATGTAATTATATCAGTTAAATTCAAACCTCCTGCAGTCTTAGGCCAACAAAGTTGTTTCCAAGCCATCAGTGCCTTCTTGCTACTACCAGCCTCCCCTGTCAACATAAATCTTTTGCGTATAGTTTCAATCTTCGATATAATCTTTTTTGGAAATGGAAAAATCTATGACAAAAAGGATTGAATAAAAATCATAACACTCTTGATCAGTTGCATTCTACTTGCATACGACAAGAATTTTGCTGTCCAGTGCTGCACCTTTGCCAACATCTTATCTAGTGTGGGTTGACATTGGGCCATTGATAGTCGTTTTGTACTTAATGGAACTCCAAGGTATCTGAATGGCAGGGACCCCATTAATAATCCCAGACTATGTAAAATCTGTTGTTGAACTTCCATTGACACCCCTTCAAAATATATACAACTTTTTCCTTGGTTAGCAATTAGCCCTGATGAGGTAGAAAATTGATGAAAACAATCATATAACATCTTTGTAGACATTATATCCCCTCTGCAGAATAACAACAGATCATCGGCAAAACTTAAATGTACTATGTTTAACTTCTCAGATCTAGGATGAAAGTTGAAATCTGGCTTGTTCTTCAAATCCTTCATCAACCTTGTCAAATATTCCATTGCTAAGACAAAGAGATATGGTGATAAAGGGTCTCCTTGTCTCACCTCACACTTAATATCAAATGGAACTGTTGGTTTGCCATCTATGACAATTGAATAAGATACTATGGTAACACAACTCATAATACATTTAATGAACTGGCTAGGTATGTTCATTGTTGTGAGAACCTGTTCTAACAACACCCACTCCAGGGAATCATATGCCTTCTGCATATCTATCTTAATCATACATCTGGGAGAAATTCCATTCCTTCCATAGCCTTTCACAAGTTCATGCCCTAACAAAATGTTGTCATTCAATAATCTCCCTGGTACAAAAGCTGCCTGACTCTTATCAACCAAATAATCAAACTTGTTACCATTTTTTATATGATCTTATATAGGATAGTACATCATGAGATAGGTCGATATTGCTTGATTGAGTCTGGATTTTTCACTTTGGGAATAAGAGTGACTGAAGTGCTATTGACTGGCTTATACATTTTACTCTCATTGAAGAAGTTAAGAACTGCTACTTTTACATCCTTCCCAATTATGCTCCATGCTTTCTTGTAAATACATGCATTAAAACCATCACTTCCTGGAGATTTTGAATCATCAATTCCCTGCAAGGCTTTGAACACATCATCACTGGTAAAAGCTGAGATTAATTCCAGTTGTTGTTTCCTTGTTAAAACTGGCCCTTGCTTCATCACATTGGGATCAAAATTGCAGGCAATCTACTAACTGACTTCCCTAGTAAGTTCTTATAGAAACCAACTTCCCTAGTAAGTTCTTATAGAAACCAACTATTTCTTGCTCAATTCGTGCTGCATTTCTTATTAAGCTTCCATCTTCAACTGTAAGTATCTTGATTTGATTCTGTGAGGTTCTCCCTTTCATACTAGCAAAGAAAAAAGCTGTGTTAGAGTCCCCTAATTTAAGCCACTGCACCCTTGATTTCTGCTTGTATATAATTTCATCTATCATACTCCATTTCTCAAGCTTCTGTCTAAAGGTTTTTTCTGCTTCAAACATATCAGCAGTTGATGCAATGCTTCTCATCTATGCTTGGATGTTTGCCAGTTCTTCTCTCATCTGCTTGACCTTTGTAGCTGTACCAACAAACTCCTTCCTATTTAAGCCTTTTAGAGACACTTTCACCTTTTTTTAGGTTCTTCCATATGCCTTCCATTTTGATACTCCTGTGTTGCCATCCTTCCTGTACAATTTGGCCAAAATCTGGATGATCAGCCAAGCAATTATAAAATTTGAATGGCTTCTTTCTGCTATCCACTCTTGCTTCCATCTCTATACATAAGGGAGAATGATCTGAAAAATGAGGATCCATCACTTGAGCTTGCATATGAGGCATTACCATCATCCATTGAGCATTGACTAAAACTCTGTCTATCCTGCTATAGACATGGCTATTAGTCCATGTATAACTTTTTCCCACAGTTGGTAATTCAGTCATTCGACAGTCTTCCATAAAGTCTCTAAAATCTTTGACTTCACTTTCCTGCACTACAGTACCACTAACTCTATCATCCATATTCCTAATTGCATTGAAATCTCCCATAAGTATCCAGGGCATTGTCATCTGTTCCTCCAACTCCTTTAAATCATTCCACAAATCATGCCTATGAGCAATAGTGTGAAGACCATATACATCAGTGAAAGCAAATTGGACAGTAGCATTAGCATTCTGTACTAATCCATGAATGAATTGCGTGTGAATTTTTAAAGGTGTGAACATATTACTATTGGGATCCCACATAAGCCGACATTTGAACACCACTTCCATCCAGCTACTACCTTATTTATTGTATCCTTTACTTTATTATCTTTAATTCTATGTTCTATAACTGCTATCATAGTTATTTTATTCACCTGCAAAAATACCTTCATTTCCTTTTGCGTATATACTTGATTGAATCCCCTTACATTCCATGTGGCTATCTTCATGCTGATATGGATTGATGGGGAAATTTTTATGTATTCTCCTTCATACTCCCCTGTCCTTCAACTTTATCTGCCCATCTTGAATGTTCTATCTGTGAATCCACTCCTAAAGGAGTAAAGCCATTGTTAGTGACAAATGTGTACTGCTTAGGACTGGGATAATTATCTTGTAGGCCTTTTCCACTAGATTTTTGCCATGGTACTTTATCAGTCTCTTGTGTTTCAACTTCCTAAGTTTGGTTTGCCTGCCTATCTTTCACCTCATCAGTTTGCTTGGTTTGTACTCTTGCTACCCATTTGACTGTTATTTTTTGGATCAATGCTTGTTGCATATTTCCTCCATTCTTATAGCCTCCGTCTTGTTGATTTGGTGTAGTAACCTTCTATTTTTGCTAGCCATCTCTTTGCCTTTCTCCATGGGGTTCAGCATATTCTTGTGGACCATTACAATCATGACCAACCTTACGACATTTTTGGCAATAATTTGGCACTCAATCATATTCTACTATCTGTTCAAATTCTTTTCCCAAGGGATCCTGCACTACAATGCTCTTTGGTAACTCCTTGGAAATGTCCATTTCAATTAGAACCCTAGAATAAGAGATTCTAGTTGTACTTGATATACATTCATCAACATATATCGGGCATCCCAAACCACTTGTAATTCTACTTAGCGTAATCTTACCCAGCAATTCAGAGGCAGATTTGGAAAACTCACCCACAATGGGATAGTCTTCAACACCTCATCATATAAGTCAGCAGACCATGATTTGGGGATAATTGCTTTGTTCCCTATAGTATGTGGCCCTGTATACATTACTTCATTTTTATCCTCGATGGTATTGAACAAGATGACAAAATACCCGTCATTATGATCATAGACTCTTGGTTTAGCAGCAAAATTCCAATGGGAAGCTATGAACCTTTCCATAGCTCCAATTGATGGTGAGGCTCCAATAACATACATTATGACTGCCTTCTTTCATTTCTAGGTTTCTTCTGCCATTTCCTCTTGTTGCAATTGAACCTTCTTAACTCCATCCTGTATCAATGGAGGTATATAGACAAGGTCCATCCCCCTTTCAGCCAATCTGTTGCCCGCTAATAGGTTCACCCAAGGTTTCTCTAACTTCCCATTATTTGGATGTATCTTCCCCTATTTAATAGCATTCTCACCTTGTTGCTCAGTACCCTGTTGTTCTTTGTTTCTCCCAAATTCACACGCAAGTATACGTGGTCGTACAAGTAATAAAATGATAAGTCGAGTGTCGAACCCACAGAGACTTGTTTAAACTACTCAGTAAATCACTAAAATTGTTATTCAATCCGGTCAAAATCAAAGTCCAAAAATATGATTATATTAAACTAAATTCTAAGTAATAACTAAATTATCAAGTAACGAGTTGATTGTTTTGTATTCAATAGAGACAAATATTCCAGGGTTGTGATCAATTCACCATTCATATTGTGTTCTAATTAACTCTCCCTTTCATATAATTCACTCATGGTTGCTAATTAATCAATAATTGCTCTCATAGCCTTCTCCCGAAGTACTGCTCTCCTATTCGAAATAGATTAACGCCTATATTCCTATGAAATTAATCTATTAAGAACGCATTGAGATTACGATATTTAATTAAGCACAATGACTAGGTATATTCCTATCCTAACTACAAATCCTCTCCCCTTAAGGGTTAATATCGCGCTCTCTTCAATTCTTCTCTAATCTATACACGGCTTTCCTAAGAACAACATAGATAGTAAATAGAACCTAACTGCTGGCCAGACAATTAAGCAATTAAACACAGAATTGAAGAAACAACCATATATTGGTGAACTATAATCAAGTTCAAGCTAATGTTAAACAACAATATTCATGGATAAATCACAACCCCATAACAATAGGTGTTTAGCCACTCATGATGTACTCAAATAATTTCATAAGTGTTGAATAAATTGAAAATACTAGAATAAGATGAAGAAAACTGAGAATTCTCCGCTTCCTAATGATCCCGTGTGTGTTTTTCCTCCAAAGTGGCGTCAATTCCCTCAAAAATATGTTTAGTCTTGATTTTATACGAGTTAGGTAGGTCTAGGGCCGAATAAACCGTGTCCCGAGCAAAATAGGAAAATTCTCCTCCACCGGCGCCCTAGACAGCGCCAGGCGCCCACCAGGGCGCTGCCTCTAAATTGCTCACTGCCTCCACCGCCACAGGTGGCTCAAGGCACTGCCTGTGGCGCCCAATTGCCCATTTCATCCGATTTTGTTAGTTTTGGCTCTAGTTTTGCGCATTGCGCCCCCAATTTCTCCCGAATAATTCCTACACATAAAAACACTTCAAATTAATATAAATCATCAAAATTAACATCCAAAATTCCCGAAACAAAAGTAAAATATGAGGTGATATACATAGAAATATATATATTTTAAGCTAAACATCAACAACCCACACTTAGACTCTTGCTCGTCCTCGAGCAATGGGACAAACTACTACCCTCCAACACATACAAAGCTCACTATGAAAGAGCATTTTTACTTTTAATCACACACCTTACCCTTGACTATGATCGATACCGGCACACAAGCATGAACATACAAAATTTCACATTCTTCCTGTTTTATCATGCCCAAGTATAACAATTCAATTCAATCAATCCAATAACCTATTTGCAACCACCCAATCTCAAGAGTCGACTTGTAACCCCTAAGTCCTGTCAATTCATGCACTTACCCAACAAGAAAGTTTACAACATTACTAATCGTTCATGAGATCATGCGCCCTTACCAACAAACAAAAGAGTGACTATAACTAGTCCACACATTCAAATATGCTTCTTGAATATAAATTGAGGACATCACACAACTGAACAAAATTCACTCACTCTCACAAAGAATTCATATGCGTCCCGTGATTGTACCATAATCTTGCCCGTAGTGTAGATCTTTACTAATTTAAGCTAGCCAAATCTAGGATCTATTTGGTCTTTAAGGTTGTAATGTAGGCCTTTGATACATTTAGGAATAGTGACTAAACCTCCTAAGCACTTTAATACACTACATTCACAATTCAAAATACATATTCTTCTCAACCAATTCACTTGCCACAACCCATATGCAACATAACCATTTTTCAATTAAGCACTCTTCTACTTTCACTAGCATAATTTAATAAGAAGTGGAGGTGTGTATCTTTTTCTGCATACTTTCACTATCATTTCTCTCTCTCTCTTTTTCTTACAACAATTTTTTTTCTTTTTCTACACATCCTCCATACATTAAAGTTCCTTGGCTAGTGACTTTCAATTTCAATTTTTGTGCACCAACGGGCCTTTCTATGTCCCATTCAAAAAAACTAATCCCCAATATCTCACCTTACTTCTTTTAGCAACTAATTGCCTTAGGAGGTAAAGTGCAAAAAATCTCAAATTAAGAACAAAATAGGGGTACGACTTGTAATGTGGGTGCCAAGGAAAAGGTCTATAGGCTCAAAGGGGCTAACAACGGAAGATTTTATTTTTATGTGACAAGCACATCCACGATCAAGCAAGAAAATTCCTACGTCATCTCCTAGATTAGCATAACCTACAATTTCGCTTCGATTAATGCACGGGGCAAGTTCTAGACTACACATGATAACATTGAAGATCACTAGTCCTCACACACACATTGCACATGACTCCATCACAACGGTTCTGTTCAACTCTCAAGTGAAGCAAGCACACATAATTGAGAAAATTAAGCAATAATACACTATGTGTCCTACAAGTCAAACAACTGAGCTAAGGCGTCACAAAATAGACTATTTCTCTTTACTTAGTCTTCACAAATCAAACCAATTACACGTGAAAGCAGTATGTATGTCATAGCTTGATGTGCCAGCACCAAAGTCACAAAATAGACTATTTCTCTTTACTTAGTCTTCACAAATCAAACCAATTACACGTGAAAGCAATATGTATGTCATAGCCTGATGTGCCAGCACCAAACATGTCAATGGGAATCTCAAAGTTATTCAGTTTCTTCCTAACTACTCCTAAAAAAATATTAAAGTACCCGGTTCGAGTTACACCCTTGGAAAAGAACCGGTGCCCAAAGAAAAACCAATGGATAATACCTAACTATCCTAAAAACAAAAATAAAAATCTTTTTGGTACTTTTTAATCGGACTTTATCCCTCAAGAAAATTGTCCAATAGATTCATCGTCGGGAAAAGTCCGAGCTTTTTTTCTATTTTTTAAATATTTTTTTTCTATTCTTTTCTTTAACAAACGACTTAAAACTAACTACACAAGATTAACACAACAAGCAGTAATCTTCCTACTCCACACTTAAATTATGCATAGTCCTCGATGCATATACAATTTAAAGAGACAATTAGGGAGAAAATAATTACTCCCTGTCACTCGTAGTCCTCCATATCAACTGCTTCCGGCTCATCATCATCAGGGCCTAGAGGTACCAAGGCCAGGGGCCCCGTAACCTCGTCACCCCCATCATCCTCTATGTCTGAGCCGCGGATTGTGTTGGCGTCCTCTGAAGAATGAATGGGGATGCCAGGTGCAATCCCTAACATCTCTTTGGAAAAACTAGACAACTCATTGCGTAATTGCATACACTCCTCATCTGTAACGCCAATCCTGCACATTAAAAAGTTTAAATATTTATAAATGTGCCTGCTGAAGTTCTCGTCCCTCTCATATCTCGCCGCCTGTGTCAGCTTGGACGATGTCGCCAGTAGTGATGTGATGTCCAGTAGCCTTGTTGGAGCCTCCACCACCTCATCATAACCTGTGTACCCTGGCACCCCTCGGTCCATCAGATAATGGGTGAGTAAATTCCCAAAGAAGAACCGTTTAATATGCCGCCCAAACCTCTTACAGGCCATCTCCCCAAGCATTAATTCACCAACATTGATAGGTATGCCTGTCATCAGAAAATAAATGTCACACACTCTAGCTCGAGTGTAGTCGCTTCTATGCCCGACATGCATGAGTCTGGCCTGTACCAAGTTCTGCCACACCTTGGCAGTCTTGTTGAAATCTGATCGAACCATGTGAAGATGAATGTTGCCTTGTTTCCTGGTCCATCATTTGAATTCACACCACATAAAGTGTGACGTATCAAGGTGTACTTCGGGTTGCTGACAAATTTTTGTAGTCTTCTTGGATCAACATCTTTAACACCCAAATATCTGCATAAGGCCTCCCTAGTCATTGGTAAATCGACACCCTGTACACGCGAGGTACCATGCCCTTGGTGCCAATTTCCATAGAGTTCCCGGACATGCTTAGATTTGCAGGTCCAGGGCATTTCAAGAGCTTTTCCATGTGCCTTGCGCGGAGTTGGCCAATCACTTCCGGAAAATTTCGCTCTAAAGCCTTGGTGTTTATCCCCATGTCGGAGATGTAGCGACCATATGGCAAAAAATCGCTGTGTCAAGTAATTGCCGAATCATTAATTAAGTCCAACCGGGGCCTGGGTCTCAATGGTGCAGGCTGGGATCCCTCGGCCGGTTACTTTCCCTTAGCTTGTCGTGAGGGGCCTTCTCCTTACTTTCTCTTTTTGGGCGCAAGTGAGGTGGAGGAGGACTTGCCAATGCCCTTGCCCCTATTAGAACCATCACGAGCTATTTTTATCCTGCCACACAATGAACATATGAACATGAGAACTCTCCAAGGATTATACCTAAGGTTGTCATGCAAGTCAACCAATGACCCCACACTCAAAACCAAAGGTGGAATATACAATAGTTCATGATTTTTATTCGAAAAGTGCAAGTGTTGCATTCCAAGACTATGGGTACTCAAGAATTCCCCATGCTATCCACACATATGATTTATCATGACTACATGAATTCATTTCAATGTGAGTAAGAGGCATGTGTGACCCCACTTTCTACAACTACACAACTATACTACATTGGATAATTCTACAACAATTCTACACATACATAACATAAGATACATAATGTAGGAACATGATTTTTCATCAAAACTCAATCCCCTAGCATGTAAAAGCATCCCTATACACCCCATACCTATCCCAAATTCATCCACAAAGACACTCGGTTACTTAGACTTTATCGGGTGTACCCAAAATCATCATCCAACATTTTTACAAACACCTTGCGGGCATAAAGTGTGAGCTTTATAATTCAAAAATGGTGGAAGATGGTGGCCCTCCAAATTTGTAACGAAGTAGAGGGACTTCTAGTTTACTACTCCTTATACATAATAAGCACATAATTTTCAACAATTTCAAGCCACCCACCATAAATTTTCTTAAGAACTCCATAATGGGAAAAATTGGAGATTAGAGCTCTTGGGGGATGGGATATACGTTGTTATCTACAAATTAAAACACAAGAAGAAGAAGAAGAAGAAGAAGAAGAAGAAGAAGAAGAAGAAG
Organism: Nicotiana knightiana; assembly: GCA_005239525.1. Classification (NCBI taxonomy): domain Eukaryota; kingdom Viridiplantae; phylum Streptophyta; class Magnoliopsida; order Solanales; family Solanaceae; genus Nicotiana; species Nicotiana knightiana. Next base: position 58,804 of record ML421693.1, on the reverse strand, counting down.
AAGAAGAACATACATGTGGATTGGAGAAGGAGAACAAGAGAAAACTTGACAAAAAAATTTTGAGAGGGGGAAGGAGGAGAGGGGTCATGGGGAGAGAGAGAGAGAGAGAGAGAGAGAGAGAGAGAGAGAGAGAGAGAGGGAAGAGAGGTGCACTTTTTGCTTATGTTTGGGTTATGGGTAGGAGATGGGTTATAATGTTAGTATGAGTGGGTATTTGGGTTGGGTTAAACGGGTATGGTTTATAAAAACAAAAAAAAAGGAAATTTTTTTTAAAATAATTTTTTTACCTGTGCTACTGTTTTCAGCGCCCCAGGCAGCGCTGGGCGCTGGTTCGCTGAATTATTATTATTATTATTATTATTATTATTTGATTTATACTTCCCGATCCCCCAAGCCTTTTAAATACTCAATTACACATCCTACACCATTATATTTATAGTTTCTACTCCTACAAAGGAAAATGTAAAATCTATCTACTCTAACTAAAAAAAATAAAATTAAGAAGTACTATGAATGAAATAAAAATTGGGTTGCCTCCCAACAAGCGCTTGATTTAACGTCGCGACACGACGCAGAGTCTCGCTTACTCATCACCGAGTACAACTTTGGTCTTCTCACGATTAATGGCTCCTCCCAATAGTGCTTGACTCTATGCCCATTCATCAAAAATTTTCTTTCACCGTGTATAGCTCGCAACTCAAGTTCACCATAAGGAGTGACTCTCACCACCTCAAACGGGCATGACCATCTCGATTTTAGCTTCCTAGGAAACAACCTCAGTCTAGAATTGAAATATAATACCCGTTGGCCTGGCTCGAATTGACGTGGCTTAATGTGTTTGTCATGCCATCTTTTGGTCTTTTCTTTGTAAAGTTTAGCATTTTCGTACGAGTGCAGCCTGAACTCATCTATTTCATTTAACTGCAATAGTATTTTCTCTCCCACGACTTTAAGGTCCATGTTCAGCTTCTTGATGGCCTAATATGCTTTATGTTCGAGTTCAACGGGCAAGTGACATGCCTTTCCATAGACCAACTTCTACGGTGATGCCCTAATTGGCAGTTTGTAAGCTGTTCTATATGCCCATAAGGCATCATCTAATTTCGCGGCCTAATCCTTCCTGTTCACACCCACTGTGGTCTCTAGATTTTGCTTTATTTCTCTGTTCAACACCTCTGCTTGTCCAGTTGTTTGAGGGTGATATGCTGTCGCAACTCTATGACGGACTCCATATTTATCTAGAAGGTTATTCAACAATCGATTGCAAAAGTGGATCCCTTCATCACTAATCAAGGCACGTGCAGTCCCAAACCTCAAAAATATATTCTTCTTCACAAATGCAACTATAACCATGGCATCATTTGTTGGCAAGGCAATCACCTCTACCCATTTTGACACATAGTCAACTGCCAGCAAAATGTACTTATTTCCTCTGGATGATGGGAATGGTCCCATAAAATCTATCCCCCACACGTCAAAAATCTCCACCTCCAGGATATTATTCAAAGGCATCTCGTGCCTCCTCGTGATTGTTCCTGTTCTCTGACACTGGTCACACTTTTTAACAAATGCATGGGCGTCTTTGAATAGAGTTGGCCAAAAGAACCCGGATTGTAGTACTTTTTCCACTGTTTTATCGCCACCATGATGGCCCCATAAGGCGATGCATGACAATCATACAACAATAATTCTACCTCTTTGTCTGGAATGCATCTCCTCATCAACTGATCAACACATTGTTTGTAAGAGTATGGCTCATCCCAGTATTAGAACTTCATATCATGTAAGAACATCTTTCTTGCCTCAGATTCAATTTCTGGCGGAAGTACCCCACTCACAAGATAATTCACATAATCAACATACTATGGAGGAGGGTCTTGGGTTACAACAAAAAGTTACTCATCAGGAAATACTTCTTTGATTTGTCCACCCTCCACCACATGGTCATGATTTTCCAGCCCTGATAGATGGTCAGCTACCTGGTTCTCAGTGCCCTTTCGATCTCTTATCTCCACATTAAATTCCTCCAACAACAAAAACCCAACACATCAATCTAGCTTTAGACTCTTTATTTGTAAATAGATACTTGATTGCTGCATGATCGGTGTGGACTATGACTTTTGTTCCCACCAAGTATGCCCGAAATTTCTCAAAGGTCCACACAACAGCTAACATCTCCTCAGTGGTGGTGTAATTCAGCTGTGCATCATCAAGAGTTTTACTCGCATAGTAAATGGAATAAAACACCTTGTCTCTCCTTTGGCCTAACACTTCCCCAATAGCATGGTCACTGGCATCACACATCAGTTCAAATGGTAGGGACCAATCTGGTGCAACAATTATGGGTGCAACTGTCAATTTCTTTTTGAGTTCTTCAAATGCCTTCAGACAGGCTTCATTAAACGTGAATTTGACATCTTTTTCGAGCAATCTGCACAAAGGAGTAGCAATTTTAGAATTAAAGAGCCTATAGAATCCTGCATGTCCCAAGAAACTCCGGACACCCTTCACAAAAATTGGTGGAAGTAATTTTTCAACCGCCTCCACTTTTGCCTTATCAACTTCAATGCCACTCCTAGACACTCTGTGACTCAAAACGATGCCTTCCTGCACCATAGAGTGACATTCCTCCCAATTTAAGACCAGATTGTTTCTTCACAACGGGTTAATACCATACTCAAAATTTTCAAATAATCATCATAAGATGACCCAAAGAATGAGAAGTTATCCATAAACACCTCCACAAATGTTTCCACCATATCAGTGAAAATAGCCATCATACATCTCTGGAAGGTGGCTGGTGCGTTACAAAGACCAAACGACATCCACTTGAAGGCGAAAGTGCCATAAGGACAAGTAAACTTGGTCTTCTCCTGATCCTCTAGGCATATGACAATCTGATTATATTCCGAGTACCTATCAAGAAAGAAATAATAATCATGTCCCGCTAACCTGTCCAACATTTGGTCAATGAAGGGAAGTGGGAAGTGGTCCTTGCGGGTTTCCTTGTTGAGACTTCGATAGTCAATGCAAACTCGCCATCCCGTAACAATGCGAGTAGGAATTAGCTCATTTTTATCATTCTCAATCACAGTCATCCCCCTATTTTGGGCACACATTGAACTGGCCTTACCCAGTTGCTGTCAGAAATAGGAAATATGATACCTACATCAAGCAATTTTATGACTTCCTTCTTCAAGAATTTTTTAATAATGGGATTTAACCTCCTTTGCTGCTCAACACTCGGGCGATGTCCATCTTCCAAGAAGATTTTATGCATGCAAAATGAAGGACTGATTCCTTTAATATCTGCAATTGTCCACCCAATCACCTTTTTGTGCTCATGAAGTACTCTGAGTAATTTCTCTTCTTGTGTGTTAGTCAGGCTGGATGAGATGATCAAGGGAAATGTCTCGGAGTTCCCCAAATAAGCATAGCGCAGATGTGCTGGAAGGGGCTTAAGTTCTAACTTTGGAGTTCCTCAATAGATGATTTAGGAGGGGTCAGAGTAACATGCTTGTTCAGCTCCTCAAATCTTCCTAACCCGTGGACATAACTGCAGGATATATCAAGTACTTGCTCAATTTCTTCCCTTGTTTCATCTTTACTACCTTCTTTATTCCCCAATCAAGACTCGTTCAAGAGGGTCAACAGGGATCATATAAGGAACCACTGATGCATCATTGCTTTCCACCACAGAAATCATGGATAACTCTTCATAGTGGGCTGGTAATTTGAGTGCTTTATATACATTAAATACCTCCACTCGATCACCAACTCTCATCGTCATCTTCCCTTCACACACATCAATAATAGCTCGGCCCGTGGCTAGGAAGGGACGCCCCAAAATGAATGGGACTTCCTGATCGGGCTCGTAATCCAGGATAATGAAATCAATAGGGATATGAAAGATCCCACTTGAACTAGCACATCTTCAATAACTCCTTCAGGATGAGTAAGGGAGCGATCAGCCAACTGTAAGATTACCGTTGTTAGGCGTGGCTCAACCAACCCTAACTATCTGAACACATATAGAAGCATCAAATTAATGCTCGCCCCAACAGAGAGAATGGAAAAAGTGTGAGCCTCACATAGTCTGGAGTAACCCCATTTGTGATATAAGTATCGCTAATCTCCAAGAAGTTCAAAATATGCTGTTGTGGATCCTCGTTTGGAAGACCCATAAACTTCCCATTTGCATGAACTGGATTATGCTCTATTTCAGCTCAAAGTGCCCAGTGATTCTGGGCTTAACAATGCTGGAGGTAACATTAGCAATGATGGGAATTACCACCTCCTTAATAACCATATGTTGCTCCTCTACCATAATCACAGGAAATTGAATGAGTTCCTGAATATTATCTGTATCCCTTGCTTCCCTTAACCTCGAGTGAGATGTTCTCTCAGGTTCGGGGTCAAAGCCGTTGAGTCTATCCTGGCTTCTGACCCTAACATTCAATAAAAGTTCCTGAGATTAGAGCAATAATCAAGTAACATTAGACTAGATGAAAATAAACAATTAAAGCAAAAACTAGAAAGTATTCTATATTCAAATCCCCGACAACGGCGCCAAAAACTTGTTACTCCCAAACGCACATATAAGTATATATGGTCGTACAAGTAATAAAATGATAAGTTAAGTGTCGAACCCACAAAGACTTGTTTAAACTACTCACTAAATCACTAAAATTGTTATTCAATCCGGTCAAAATCAAAGTCCAAGAATATGATTATATTAAACTAAAATTCTAAGTAATAACTAAATTATCAAGTAAGGAGTTGATTGTTTTGTATTGAATAGAGACAAATATTCCAGGGCTGTGATCGATTCATCATTCATATTGTGTTCTAATTAACTCTCCCTTTTATGTAATTCACTCATGGTTGCTAATTAATCGATAATTTCTCTCATAGCTTTCTCCTGAAGTACTACTCACCTATTAGAAATAGATTAACGCCTATATTCCTATGAAATTAATCTATTAAGAATGCATTAAGATTACAATATCTAATTAAGCACGGTGACTAGGTATATTCCTATCCTAACCACAAATCTGCTCTCCTTAAGGGTTAAGATCGCGCTCCCTTCAATTCTTCTCTAATCTATACACGAATTTCCCAAACATAACATAGATAGTAAATAGAACCTAACTGCTGGCCAGACAGTTAAGCAATTAAGCACAGAATTGAAGAAACAACCATATATTGGTGAATTATAATCAAGGTCAAGCTAATGTTAAACAACAATATTCATGGATAAATCACAACCCCAGAACAATGGAGGTTTAGGCACTCATGATGTACTCAAACAATTTCATAAGTGTTAAGTAAATTGAAAATACTAGAATAAGATGAAGAAAACTGAGAATTCTACGCTTCCTAATGATCCCGTGTGTGTTTTTTCTCCAAAGTGGCATCAATTCCCTCAAAAATATGTTTAGTCTTGCTTTTATACGAGTTAGGTAGGTATAGGGCTGAATAAACCGTGTCCCGAGCAAAATAGGAAAATTCTCTGCCACCGGCACCCTGGACAGTGCCAGGCGCCCACCAGGGCGCTGCCTCTAAATTTCTCACTGCCTTTAGTGCCACAGGTGGCTCAAGGCGCTGTATGTGGCACCCAAACGCCCATTTCGTTCGATTTTGTTCGTTTTGGCTCTAGTTTTGCGTGTTTCTCCCCCAATTGCTCCCGAATCATTCCTACACATAAAAACACTTCAAATTAATATAAATCATCAAAATTAACATCCAAAATTCATGAAACTAAATTAAAATATGATGCGATATACATAGAAATGTATATATTTTAAGCTAAACATCATTCTTCCTCTATAATTGGTTTACTCGTGCTAGCAGCAACCTTTGGAGAGGTAATTTGGCCCAAATTCTTAGTCTTCTCAGTCATTTGCACAACAGTTCTATCTAAATTAATCAATGGAACAGTGTTACCTCCTGAGGTTATTGATCCTATCTTCCCTACCGTAGCTTTAGGCGTTGAATTCAGTTCACTAGTGGTTATACTGCTCGAACCTACTGGGTGAATTCAACTTCATGACATTTTCTCCTCCTGACTTAGTTAGTATCGAGTTTTTCCCCTTTTTACTAATTAGGGTTTCATTAGAAGAAGAAACCCTGCCTTGTTCACCACTGCAATTACATGATACTATGAAGTCAACCGGTTGGATCTTCGTCGTATTTCGCTTTGGTCGTCCTCGCCCCATTTATGGCCAGCGTTGTTTAGCATACACGCTTAACATACTCCGAGAGAGAAGAAGGAGAGTTCTTTCTCATCAGAAATTACAAACACATATATTGTATGTTAGTCAGTTTTTTAATTTTTGCCGAGACAGCAAAGTCGATAGCTACAAAAGGACAATCGCAGGCACAGGGAAGACAAATAAAGCTAGAATTAGTAGTTATTGTTGTATTGTCAAAGTGGATGAACTTATGACATTCACCTAGATTACAACAAAAAGGAGAAATAATGAGTATGAAAATTAGCAAGACTACTGTTGTGATGTTCTAAATGTCAATACCACACAAGAGGGGGGGGGGGGG
>ML421693.1:11541-51739 GCA_005239525.1 Nicotiana knightiana | reverse complement strand
GGGAGGGTGATTTGTGTGGTGTCCAATTTTCGCGTGCACTCGTTATAGAAGGACCAGATTCTTCTATGTGTTCCAACCTCTACTGTTTGTGGAATAATAAATACAGAAAATAAAGAACACAGAGATTTTTACGTGAAAAACACCTGGCTCAAAAGGTGAAAAAACCACGACCTACTACCCAGTAGGTTTTTCTCCAAACACTTCACTACAACACTGAGCCAACAACAAAGTTTACAAACTCTTGCAAACCTAAGGATTAACTCTAACCCTTATAGAAACCAACCACAAAGTTGTTGTGACTACTTCAAGTTAACTCTAAGTTGAAAGATACAACTCAGCTACCTAGAAACAGATGAAGACTTCTTTGAGGAATTCTTGGCTTTCTTGGTCATAGGGGTCTAAACCTCTACCTCTTCCACTTTTTCACTTTGATGGAACAGGTCCATCTCATCCACTTCAATAGCCTCAATAGGCTCAACAACCTTTTCTTTCCCCTTTTCCACACTTTTCTTCTTACTCTCCTCTAAAGCTCTCTTCAACTCGTCCTCACTTTTCTTTAACTTGCTCCTTGTAGTTCTTCCTCTTGGAAGAGAAATATCAGAAGTCTTAGAAGAAGCAACTTTCCTTTTCTTGTTGACTCTTGCTGTGCCGGGGGTTGTAGCCTTAGGAGTTTGTTTCTTCTTAGGTTTTTAGTAGAGACGCCAGTGTTTCTTCAACAGATGAACCAAGTTCATCTGCTTGCTTTCCAAGATTCACTAGTCCTTCAACATCTTTTCCTGATCCACTTCCCCCTGCGTTCTTGCTACTTTCTTCCTCCTTCTCTGGCTCAGCTCCACAAATAGCCATTCTAACAGATTCATAGGTGGGTGAAGAATCAATCACTTCTTTCTCTTTTCCTCTTCTTATTACTCCGTACTCCCTCACTCTCCTTTTCTTTTTCTATTTTATTTTTACCTCCTCTCCTTCTTGTCTCAAGAGTTTCCACATCTACCACAAACCCAACCAGTATGAACCTATTTTCTAAGTTTTCAGCGACCTCAGAAGAAGGTTGTGGTACAGAAGTTACCTGTTCAGAATCGGAAGACCCAATTTCTTCCCCCTCAGTCCCCGACTTGAAAGAGTCATCAGAAATTTGGGAATGGTTCTTTAAGGGAGGGGAGGGCTTGAATGAAATTTTAGTTTTTAATAGACGGTTAGGCTTCCCTAGAAACTAGGTATTTTAAATTGGTGAGGATTCTTGTTGATACGGAACTGGTTCAAAGTCAATTGGATAGGCTTTTGAAGATTTTGGACTTGAGTAAGCCTCTGCTCATGATTTAAATATTAGTATTTTAAATTGTGCAAAGTGTAGAACACATACCTTGCTATTCAGATGAACCAGCACTGATGAACCAGGTTCTTCACTAAGAATCCTCTTGATCATGTCTTAATTTGCCAAAATAGAGAAAATTTCATTAGAGATCAGTGAGTCATATTAACAAATGGCACATGAGTATACTTTTTTACAGTATGAGGCTGAGCAAAGATTAATCTAGTTATTTACACAAACTCCAGATTTTCTATCTAAAAATACATTTTTTTCATTTTTTTTCTTTCATGTACAATCTGAAATGGTTCATTAGGCGATCTTAATCATCCCTATTTCTAACCTGTTGCTTTTAAAGTGCTCTCTACTCAGTGTTTTTGTGAAGATGGCATCTATTTGCTTGTCAGTAGCACAAAATTTCACAGTGATCAAACCCTTTTCATAGTTGTCCCTCAAAAAGCAATGACTAACATCTATGTGCTTAGTTCTTTTGTGATAAACCGGGTTCTTGGTCATACCAATTTCATTAGTGTTTTCACCAAAGATAGGGATACAACCTACATCAGTCCCACAATCCATTAATTGTTGTTTGATCCACAACATTTAGCACAACATGAGGTAGCAGCAATATACTCAGTTTCAACAGTAGATAAGCCCTCAGAATTTTACCTTTTTGGTGGCCCAAGACACAAGACATGAGACAAGAAAGTGTGTCATACCAGAGGTGCTCTTATCCACAAGAAAAGCTGCATAGTCAGCATCATCATATCCCACTAAGTTGAAATTACTACCTTATGGATACCATAGACAAAGGGCAGTGGTGCCTTTTAGGTATCTTAAGATCCTCTTGACAGCAGTCAAGTGAGACTCCTTTGGATTTTCCTAGAATCCAGCACAAGGGCCTGCACTGAAAACAATATCAGGTCTGCTAGCAGTGAGATATAACAAAGAGCTAATCATTCCCTTATACATGTTCTGATAAACGGGTTCATCTGTATCCAATTTCGTGGATGTTGCAATAGGAGTGTCAATTTCTTTGGATGTTCCTTCCTGGTTTTGTTACTGAGGAATAGGTTCATGGATAGGTTCCCTCGAGGTTTAAGGATCGGTTCCTCTCTAGTCCGTTCCCCCTGTCACGTTGCCCTTGGGTGGAAGGACCTGCTCCATCACCTGTTCCTTCCTATGATGCTGCTTCAGGCTGGACTATGGCTTCATCATTTGAGTTTCTTGTCAGTCCAATATCTTCATCATCTTGTTCCTGCCTCTTAGAAAGAATGTTAGTTTCAAAAACAACATGCGCACTTTCTTCTACACACATAGTTCTTTTGTTATAGATCTTAAAAACTTTACTATGTGAAGAATATCCTAAGGATACTCCCTCATCACTTCTGGGATCATACTTAGCTAGGGAATCTTTGACATATTGTGCACAAAGCACTTGCATCCAAAGCCCTAAGATGGATATATTTGGCTCTCTCCCTTTAAGTAACTCATAGGGAGTCTTCTCAGCAAGAGGTCTGGTCATGCACCTATTTATGATGTAACATGCAGTGTTCACAGCTTCTGCCCAGAAGCTATGAGGCAGTTTACTAGAAATAAGCATTTTCCTAGCCATTTCTTCCAATGTCCTATTCTTTTTTTCAACTAAACCATTTTGTTGTGGAGTCCTAGGTGCAAAAAAGTTATGATCTATGCCATGCACATCACAAAATTCAGCAAATTTAGCATTTTCAAATTCAGTACCATCACAGACCTAATTGATGCAAGTTGATTACCTTGTTGTTTTTGAGTTTTTCTAACAAAGGAAGTGAACATGTCGAATGCTTCATTTTTAGATGTCAGAAACAGTGTCCAAGTAAACCTAGAGTAATCATCAACAAACACCATAACATATCTCTTACCACCTCTGTTCAGAGTTCTCATTTGTCCAAAAAGATCCATGTGGACCAGTTCCATCGTTATGGTGGTACTTACCATTTTCTTGCTTTTGAAAGAGGGTCTTACCTGCTTCCTCCTTGCACAAGCCTCACAAAATTTGTCTTCCCTGAACTTAATGTTAGGCAGTCTTATCACCAAGTCCTTGGAGACTAGTTAGTTGAGTTGACTTAGACTAGCATGTCCAAGTAGTTTGTACCAAAGGAGGAGATCATTATCCAACACACTTAAGCAAGTAAGTTCATTTTCTGAAAGAGTGGACAAATCTACACTGTAAATATTGTTTGCTCTTTTCCCTGCAAAACAATCTTGTCAGTGGTAAGATTTATCACAAAAGATTTGGTAGTGGTGAATGCTACCAAGTTACCTTTATCACATAATTGTGATACACTGATTAGGCCATATTTTAGGCCATCTATCAAGTAGACATTCTCAATAGAGTGAGAATCAGTCTTACCTACATTTCCAACTCCAATGATTTAACCTTTCTTCCCATTTCCAAAGGAGACATTACCTCCTTTGAGGTCCTCAAGTGAAAGGAACTGGTTCTTGCTACCTGTCATATGCTTTGAGCAGCCACTATCCGTGTATCATATTTGGCTACACCCTTCACTTGGACCCACAAAAGAAAATCAGGGGTTAGTCTTAGGAACCCAAAGGCTGTGGTTGTTGATGGTGATGAGGTAGTTAGTTGTGGTAGTTGAGGTGGTGATTGAGAATGATAGTGGTGGCAGTGGTGGAGATGGTGGATGGTGATAGTTAATAATGGTGGCGGCTATGATTGATGATGATAGCGGTGTGGTGGTGATGGTGGCGATATGATAGTAGTTGATAATGGTAGACGATGGCGGCAGTTAATAATGAATATGGATGATGGCATCTTAATGAAATTAAGTCTCTGTTATAGATCTTAATCTAACCGACCTATTCAGACTCATTAAGTGGTTGTGAAGTAAAAAAACAAACAAACATACTTAATGATTAAGATCTGAATAATTAAGATTCAGACTTTAAATACAAACACACTTAATGTCTGAGATATGAATGATTAAGATTCAGACATCCGTTAAGTGGAAATAAATGAGGCCAAAATGACTTTTTCGGACAAAACTTAAAGGGAAACTTATGCCTTTTCTCTATAATGTGAGCAATCACTATTACGAGGCCTAAATATATGCAAAATTGTGTTTCAACACACCTCCACCAAATAAGTTTTTGCATTTTTTTTCGCAAAATTGAATTCAATATTCCGAGGTTAATGCCAGAATTTTCATTTTTTTATTTTTTTCTCATCTCTGTCCTCTGTGCCGATTTTTCATACAAATTACATGGCTCCATCGCATCGAATGTTCCCATAATTTGGAATACTACATCTGGTGGATAAGTTTTCGTCTATTGTAATTTCAAGTCCTTATGTCGTTACGTGTTAACTACTGTTGTTAAAACCCACCTTTAATTAGTTTGTTAAATCTAAATCATTGAAATTGAAAGTGGACATATGTCAGTCGTCCAAGTAAGAGATTGAGAATAATTAACTATATCGTCGTTCACACTAAAATTAGCATAATAATTATTCCCTCTATCTCATATTATGTGTCGTGTTCTCTGTTGTCGATACTGTGTTAAAACAAAAATTAGAAAATTGTTAGAAGAAACAGAAAATCTGTAAACCATAAGAAATATTCCGAGTCCACAATTTCCTTGTGCGTCCTTAAGGAATTTAAACCCCCTCACATGCCAAGGTAATGGATTAAATCCTCCCAGGATGAAACGGAATAAACCTTCTTGCAACAGTGGAAATACAAATTACAGGATACCAACGAACTCAAAGAACGGAGCAAAATCACACTTACGAATTTGAGAGAGAGACTGCGAAGTAGAATGCAGTACTTTTCAGAAGGAAATTCTGGATTTTCAGTAAGTGAAAAGGAAGTCATGCTTCAGAATTTATAAGTAGTGTGATGACTGTTCAGGAAGAGGTTTCTGTTCAGAAGGGAAAGGCATTGTTCAGCATTTTGGATTATACGTTTAAGTTAATTCCGTTAATGAGATCGATCGATCCAAATCCAAATCCAAATCCAAATTCAAAGCTGAAGCCGAGCCGAGTGACGATGACGGNTACATCCTCTTCAACTCCTTTTAAGAGCTCTAAGAAGTGATCCTATATTTATACACACAAGTGTAGTTGTCTTTCACCAATGTGGTACAAAGTTCATGACAAAAGCTCACTTGATTCAAATTTTCATTTCCCTCCATTTTATTTCCCACCATTTCCCAATTCACACTCCTAGACTTTTAAGCCCAATGCTTAAAGTCTTTAAGCCCAATGCTTAAAGTCCAACAATCCCCCACATGAATGGGAATGGCTGTAACAAGAATGATCATAGATGGACGCTGTGTGATTTGCAAGTAAGGATTAATTGCATCTGGATAAGTAGGTTTCCCTTTGAACTTTCCGTAGTGAACATATGTCGGATATACTCGGTCAATCGGTAGATTTGATATCTTTGAACCGTCAAACTTTAGTGTATACCTAGACAACTATATGTCACACAACCAACCCTTAACCGTCTTTTGGTTCTCATTGTTGTGTTCGTTTCAGCCATGAACACCACCTGGTTTTATAAGTGCGTAGAGAATTGGCCTTACAGAATTCTCATTGAAGCGGCTTCACTTCACACTTACATAGGTGATTCCTAAACGTGTAATCTTTTAGATTGACACCACATCAAACTTAGGTAATCATTAAAGAACGTGTAAAGTTCTATCCTTGTGACTGAACATTGTCTTTATCACGAGAAGGAACCAAAGATTTTACTTTGACAATGTTGAACCGGTCAATCACAACTTTGTTTGAGCTCCTTGAACCTAGATCTCAGAATATCTAAAATTCTAGGTAGAGTTACCGCCTTGATGACTTGTCCTCGGCCATAGTCCCATTCCCTTAGATGATTTCTCAACTCCCTCTCTAGTTAGGCCTTTTGTAAGCGGATCCGCCACATTATCCTTTGATCTTACATAATCAATAGTGATAATTCCACTAGAGAGTAGTTGTCTAACGATTTTATGTCTACGTCATATATTACGAGACTTTCCGTTATACATAATGCTTCCTGCCCGTCCTATTGCAGCCTCACTATCACAATGTATGCATATAGGAGCCAAAGGTTTTGGCCAGAATGGAATGTCTTCTAAGAAATTTCGAAGCCATTCAGCTTCTTCGCCAGCCTTATCCAAAGCTATAAACTCGGATTCCATTGTAGAGCGAGCTATGCACGTCTATTTGGAAGACTTCCAAGATACTGCTCCTCCGCCAACAGTAAGAACATATCCACTTGTGGACTTTATTTCTGTTGAGTCGGTTATCCAATTTGCATCACTATATCCTTCGATAACCGCAGGATAATTATTGTAGTGCAAGGCATAGTCTTGGGTATATTTCAAATATCCCAGAACACGTTTCTTTGCCAACCAGTGATGTTTGTGGGGATTACTTGTGAATCGACTAAGTTTACTTATTGCACAAGCTATATCAGGACGTGTACAATTCATGATATACATTAAGCTTCCCAACACACGAGCATAATCTAATTGAGACGTGCTTTCACCTTTATTCTTTACAAGATAATGATTTAAGTCAATTGGGGTTCTTGCACTTCTAAATTCCAAGTGTTTGAATTTTTCAAGTACCATTTTCACGTAATGTGATTGAGACTGAGTCGGACCCTGAAGGGTCCTTTGGATTTTAATTCCTAGAATTACATCGGCAACTCCTAAATCTTTCATATCAAGCTTACTAGCAAGCATACGCTTAGTTGCTTGAATGTCGACAATGTCTTTGCTCATTATTAGCATTTCATCAACATATAAGCAAACAATGACTATATGATTTGGAACGTTCTTAATGTAAACACACTTATCACATTCATTAATCTTAAAGCCATTTGACAACATTGTTTGGTCAAATTTCGCATGCCATTGCTTGGGTGCTTGTTTTAGTCCGTAAAGGGACTTAACAAGTCGGCACACCTTCTTTTCTTTTTCCGGAACCACAAATCCTTCAGGTTGGTTCATGTAAATTTCTTCCTCCAGATCACCATATAAGAAGGTTGTTTTTACATCCATTTGATGGATTTGAAGACCATACAAGGCGGCTAACTCTATTAGCATCCGAATGGATGTAATTCTTGTTACCGACGAGTATGTGTCAAAATAGTCAAGACCTTCTCGCTGTTTAAATCCTTTGACAACAAGTCTTGCCTTTTATTTGTCAATAGTGCCATCGTCTTTCATTTTCTTCTTGAAAATCCATTTAGAACCCAAAGTTTTGTTACCTGGAGGAAGATCAACCAATTCCCAAGTGTGGTTTCTCAATATGGATTCTATTTCACTATTGACAGCCTTTTTCCAATATTGTGCTTCTGAGGAAGTCATTGCTTCCTTGAAGGTTGGAGGCTCATTTTCTAGTAGGAAAGTCAGAAAATCTGGACCGAATGAAATAGTTGTCCTTTGATGTTTACTTCTTCTCGGATTTTCCTTATTAGACATACCATCTGTTGTTTCCTCCCAATGTCCTTTTGAAATTTGGTAGGACAATTCACTTTCCTTTCTATACGGATAAATAGTTTCAAAGAATTCAGCATTATCTAATTCTATTACCGTATTAACGTGGATCTCAAGATTTTCTTATTTATGAACCAGAAAATGATATGCCTTGCTATTGGTTACATATCTAATAAATACACAATCAACCGGTTTTGATCCTATCTTCACCCTTTTAGGCTTAGGAACCTGTACTTTAGCTAAACACCCCCACACTTTGAAATATTTCAAGCTGGGTTTTCTTCCTTTCCATTTTTCGTACGGGATGGACTGTGTTTTACTGTGGGGTACACGGTTGATTATCCGGTTTGCTGTAAGTATAGCTTCCCCCACAAGTTCTATGGTAAAACAAAACTTATCAACAAGGCATTCATCATCTCCTTTAATGTTCGATTCTTTCTTTCAACAATTCCGTTAGATTGAGGAGAGTATGGGGCAGTTGTTTGGTGAATAATGCCATTTTCCAAACATATTTGTTCAAAAGGAGATTCATATTCGCCACCCCTGTCACTTCTTATCATTTTGATCTTTTTTTTAAGTTGTGTTTCAACTTCATTCTTGTATTTCTTGAATTCATCAATTGCTTCATCTTTACAACTAAGTAGGTAAACACAACAATATCTCGTACTATCGTCAATAAAAGTGATGAAGTACTTTTTCCCATTGCGAGATGGTGTAGACTTCATATATCTGTGTAAATTAAATCTAAAGGACTTGAATTCCTTTCGACAGACTTATACGGATGCTTAGCATACTTTGATTCCACACAGATTTGACATTTTGAGTTAATGCAATCAAATTTTGGCAATACTTCCAAATTAATCATTTTCCGTAATGTTTTGAAGTTGACGTGGCCTAAGCGTGCATGCCATAAAGTGTTTGACTCAACTAAGTAAGAAGAAGCTTCAACTTTATTGATAGGAATAACTATTACATTTAGCTTAAAAAGGCCCTCATTCAGGTAACCTTTGCCTACATACATATCATTCTTACTTAAAACAACACTATTGGAAAAAACACACACTTAAACCCATTTTTGACAAGAAGTGCTGTAGATACTAAATTCTTGCAAATTTTTGGAACATGGAGAGNTGGCTCCAGAATCAATCCACCACTCTCTCGGATTTCCTACCAAGTTGCATTCAGACAACATGGCACACAAGTCCTCCACTTCTACCACATTTGCTTGATTCTTCTTCTTTTGTGACTCTTTCTTTGGAGTACAACAATCTATGGCCTTATGCTCGGGCTTTCCACAGTTGTGACAACTACATTTGAACTTTTTCTTGTTCGAGTAATTCTTTGGTCCAGATTCCTTCTTTTTTTCTTTTTATTTTCCGCTGCGTCCTCAACAATGTTAGCTCCCATTATTGTCGAGTTGCCACGTGACTTCTTTTCAGCATTTCTGTTGTCTTTTTCTATCTTTAGACGAACAATTAGATCCTCAAGTGTCATCTCTTTGCGCTTGTGCTTCAAGTAGTTCTTAAAATCCTTCCATAAAGTAGGTAACTTTCCAATGAAGACAGTAACTTGAAATGACTCATTTATGACCATACCTTCAGCAAGGAGGTCATGCACGATGACTTGTAATTCTTGGACTTGAGTGATAACCAACCTAGTGTCAATCATCTTAAAATCCAAAATTTTGTAGCAACGAAATTCTTAAGTCCAGCATCCTCGGTCTTGTATTTTTTCTCAAGAGCGTTCCATACCTCTTTTGAAGTTTCCATGACACTATAAACATTATACAAGCCATTCTCCAAACAACTTAAGATGTAGTTTTTGCATAGGAAATCAGAGTGTTTCCATGCTTCAATTACCACAAATTGTTCAGCCTCAGGAGTATCTTCTCCCACAACTAGAACATCCTCCTTGATGAATCGTTGCAAGCTTTGTGTAGTTGGATAGAATAGCATCTTCATCTGCCAACGTTAGAAGTCTGTAGCGGAAAATTTCCCTAGTTTTTCTGCCGGTGCCATTGTATGTACTGGTCTTGACGAAGCAGCAGCACTCGATGAAGCACCTGTTCCAGCAACATTTCCATTAATTTGGTTTTCATTCGTCATGTTTCTGTAGAGTTGGAAACAAACATCCAACACGTAACAATGGTGAAGTTTTTATATACTTCAAACCCGTACGTTTATTATTCCGGTAAAGTTTTGATATACTTTAAACCAAACAGAATAGTTATTGGAGTCGAAAGAACAAAAGGCTTTAGTCCCCAGACCAGTATACAAAATATAGATAACAGTTAAATATAAATTTTAACACAGAAACGTTAAATAAAATTCCTTAAGCTTGTTGTCGATACTGTGTTAAAACATAAATTAAAAAACTGTTAGAAGAAACAGAAAATCTGTAAACGATAAGAAATATTCCGAGTCCACGATTTCCTTGTGCGTCCTTAAGAAATTTTAACCCCCTCACAAGTTTCCAAGGTAATGGATTAAATACTCCCAGGATGAAACGGAATAAACCTTCCTGCAACAGTGGCAATACAAATTGCAAGATACCAACGAACTCAAAGAACGGAGCAAAATCACACTTACGAATTTGAGAGAGAGACTGCAAAGTAGAATGCAGTACTTTTCAGAAGGAAATTCTGGATTTTCAGTAAGTGAAAAGGAAGCCATGCCTCATAATTTATAAGTAGTGTGATGAATGTTCAAGAAGAGGTGTCTGTTCAGAAGGGAAAGGCATCGTTCATTGCTTTAGATTATACGTTTCAGTTAATTCCGTTAATAAACTGATTGGCACTTATTTAATTCTTAAATAATTAATTAAATAACTTTTGTCCAAAAGTAATCTTATCTACCGATCATTTGACAATTCCAAATCCAAATCCAAATCCAAATCCAAAGCCAAAGCCAAAGCTGAAGCCGAGCAGAGCGACGATGACGGCACGAGGGTTCATTTTCTTCAACTCCTTTTAAGAGCTCAAAGAATTGATTCTATATTTATACACACAAGTGTATTTGTCTTTCACCAACGTGGTACAAAGTTCATGACAAAGCTCACTTGATTCAAATTTTCATTTCCCTCTATTTTATTTCCCACCATTTTCCAATTCACACTCCTTGTCTTTAAGCCCAATGGCTTTAAAGTCCAACAATCCCCCACACGAATGGGAATGGCTATAACAAGAATGATCATAGATTAAAGCTGTGTGATTTGCAAGTAAGGATTAATTGCATATGGATAAGTAGGTTTCCCTTTGAACTTTCCGTAGTGAATATATGTCGGATATACTCGGTCAATCGGTAGATTTGATATCTTTGAACCGTCGAACTTTAGTGTATACCTAGACAACCATATGTCACACAACCAACCCTTAACCGTCTTTTGGTTCTCATTGTTGTGTTCGTTTCAGCCATGAACACCGCCTGGTTTCATAAGTGCGTAGAGAATTATCCTTACAGAATTCTCATTGAAGCGGCTTCCACTTCACACTTACATAGGTGATTCCTAAACGTGTAATCCTGTAGATTGACACCACATTAAACTTAGGTAATCATTAAATAACGTGTAAAGTTCTATCCTTGTGACTGAACATTGTCTTTATCACGAGAAGGGACTAAAGATTTTACTTTGACAATGTTGAACCGGTCAATCACAACTTTGTTTGAGCTCCTTGAACCTAGATCTCGGAATATCCAAAATTCTAGGTAGAGTTACCGCCATGATGACTTGTCCTCGGCCATAGTCCCATTCCCTTAGATGATTTCTCAACTCCCTCTCTAGTTAAGCCTTTTGTAAGCGGATCCGCCACATTATCCTTTGATCTTACATAATCAATAGTGATAATTCCACTAGAAAGTAGTTGTCTAACGGTGTTATGTCTTCGCCGTATATGACGAGACTTTCCGTTATACATAACGCTCCCTGCCCTTCCTATTGCAGCCTCACTATCGCAATGTATGCATATAGGAGCCAAAGGTTTTGGCCAGAATGGAATGTCTTCTAAGAAATTTCGAAGCCATTCAGCTTCTTCGCCGGCCTTATCCAAAGCTATAAACTCTGATTCCATTGTAGAGCGAGCTATGCACGTCTATTTGGAAGACTTCCAAGATACTGCTCCTCCGCCAACAGTAAGAACATATCCATTTGTGGACTTTATTTCTGTTGAGCCGGTTATCCAATTTGCATCACTATATCCTTCGATAACCGCAGGATAATTATTGTAGTGCAAGGCGTAGTCTTGGGTATATTCCAAATATCCCAGAACGCGTTTCTTTGCCACCCANGTGTACAGTTCATGATATACATTAAGCTTCCCAACACACGAGCATAATCCAATTGAGACGTGCTTTCACCTTTATTCTTTACAAGATAATGGTTTAAGTCAATTGGAGTTCTTGCACTTCTAAATTTCAAGTGTTTGAATTTTTCAAGTACCATCTTCACGTAATGTGATTGAGACGAAGCCAGACCCTGAGGATTCCTCTGGATTTTAATTCCTAGAATTACGTCGGCAACTCCTAAGTCTTTCATATCAAACTTACTAGCAAGCATACACTTAGTAGCTTGAATGTCGGCAATGTCTTTGCTCATTATTGGCATATCATCAACATATAAGCAAACAATGACTATATGATTTGGAACGTTCTTAATGTAAGCACATTTATCACATTCATTAATCTTAAAGCCATTTGACAACATTGTTTGGTCAAATTTCGTATGCCATTGCTTGGGTGCTTGTTTTAGTCCGTAAAGGGACTTAACAAGTCGACACACCTTGTTTTCTTTTCCCCGAACCACAAATCCTTCAGGTTGGTTCATGTAAATTTCTTCCTCCAGATCACCATATAAGAAGGCTGTTTTTACATCCATTTGATGGATTTGAACACCATAAAAGGCGGCTAACGCTATTAGCATCCGAATAGATGTAATTCTTGTTACCGGCGAGTATGTGTCAAAATAGTCAAGACCTTCTCGCTGTCTAAATCCTTTGACAACAAGTCTTGCCTTGTATTTGTCAATAGTACCATCGTCTTTCATTTTCTTCTTGAAAATCCATTTAGAACCCAAAGTTTTGTTAGCTGGAGGAAGATCAACCTATTCCCAAGTGTGGTTGCTCAATATGGATTCTATTTCACTATTGATAACCTCTTTCCAATATTATGCTTATGAGGAAGTCATTGCTTCCTTGAAGGTTCGAGGCTCATTTTCTAGTAGGAAAGTCAGAAAATCTGGACCGAATGAAGTAGATGTCCTTTGACGGTTACTTCTTCTCGGATTTTCCTCGTTAGGCATACCATCTGTTGTTTCCTCCCGATGTCGTTATGACTTTTGGTAGGACGATTCACTTTCCTTTTTATACGGATATATAGTTTCAAAGAATTCAGCATTGTCTGATTCTATTATCGTATTAACATGGATCTCAGGATTTTCTGATTTATGAACCAGAAACCGATATGCCTTGCTATTGGTTACATATCCAATAAATACACAATCAACCGTTTTTGATCCTATCTTCACTCTTTTAGTCTTAGGAACCTTAAATTTAGCTAAACACCCCCACACTTTGAAATATTTCAAGATGGGTTTTCTTTCTTTTCATTTTTCTTATGGGATGGACTGTGTTTTACTGTGGGGTACACGGTTGATTATTCGGTTTGCTGTAAGTATAGCTTCCCCCCACAAGTTCTGTGGTAAACTAGAACTTATCAGCAAGGAATTCATCATCTACTTTAATGTTCGATTCTTTCTTTCTGCAATTCCGTTAGATTGAGGAGAGTACGGGGCAGTTGTTTGGTGAATAATGCCATTTTCCAAACATATTTGTTCAAAAGGAGATTCATATTCTCCACCCCTATCACTTCTTATCATTTTGATCTTTTTGTTAAGTTGTGTTTCAACTTCATTCTTGTATTGCTTGAATGCATCAATTGCTTCATCTTTACTACTAAGTAGGTAAACATAGCAATATCTCGTACTATCGTCAATAAAAGTGATGAAGTACTTTTTCCCACTGAGAGATGGTGTAGACTTCATGTCGCAAATATCTGTGTGAATTAAATCTAAAGGACTTGAATTCCTTTCGACAGACTTATATGGATGCTTAACATACTTTGATTCTACATAGATTTGACGTTTTGAGTTAATGCAATCAAACTTTGGCAATACTTCCAAATTAATCATTTTCCGTAATGTTTTGAA
The DNA here is from genome assembly GCA_005239525.1 of Nicotiana knightiana. NCBI lineage: Eukaryota > Viridiplantae > Streptophyta > Magnoliopsida > Solanales > Solanaceae > Nicotiana > Nicotiana knightiana. Next base: position 37,737 of record ML421693.1, on the reverse strand, counting down.
GTTGACGTGGCCTAAGCGTGCATGCCATAAAGTGTTTGACTCAACTAAGTAAGAAGAAGTTTCAACTTTATTGATAGGAATAGCTATTACATTTAGCTTAAAAAGGCCCTCATTCAGGTAACCTTTGCCTACATACATATCATTCTTACTTAAAACAACACTATTGGAAACAAACACACACTTAAACCCATTTTTGACAAGTGCTGTAGATACTAAATTCTTGCGAATTTCTGGAACATTGAGAACTTGATTTAAAGTCACAATTTTTTCGGATGTCATCTTCAATGCAATCTTTCCAACTCCCTCAATATTGGCCGTAGATGAATTTCCCATGAAAAGAGTTTGGTCGGGTCCTACGGGAGCATAAGAAGAAAATAGTTCCTTGTTTGCACAAATATGGCGAGTGGCTCCAGAATCAATCCACCACTCTCTCGGATTTCCTACCAAGTTGCATTCAGACAACATGGCACATAAGTCCTCCACTTCTACCATATTTACTTGATTCTTCTTCTTTTGTGACTCTTTCTTTGGAGCACGGCAATCTATGGCCTTATGCTCGGGTTTTCCACAGTTGTGACAACTACCTTTGAACTTTTTCTTGTTCGGGTAATTCCTTGGTCCAGATGCCTTCTTTATTTTATTTTTATTTTCCGGTGCGTCCTCAACAATGTTAGCTCCCATTATTGTCGAGTTGCCACGTGACTTCTTTTCAGCATTTTTGTTGTCTTCTTCTATCCTTAGACGAACAATTAGATCCTCAAGTGTCATCTCTTTGTGCTTGTGCTTCAAGTAGTTCTTAAATTCCTTCCATAAATGAGGTAACTTTTCAATGAAGGTAGCAGCTTGAAACGCCTCATTTATGACCATACCTTCAGCAAGGAGTTGATGCACGATGACTTGTAATTCTTGGACTTGAGTGATGACCGACCTACTATCAATCATCTTAAAATCCAAAAATTTTGCAGCAACAAACTTCTTAAGTCCAGCATCCTCGGTTTTGTAATTTTTCGCAAGAGCATTCCATAACTCTTTTGAAGTTTCCATGACACTATAAACATTATACAAGCCATCCTCCAAACAACTTAAGATGTAGTTTCTGCATAGGAAATCAGAGTGTTTCCATGCTTCAATTACCACAAATCGTTCAGCCTCAGGAGTATCTTCTCCCACAACTGGAACATCCTCCTTGATGAATCGTTGCAGGCTTAGTGTAGTTAGATAGAATAGTATCTTCATCTGCCAACGTTTGAAGTCTATAGCGGAAAATTTCCCGGGTTTTTCTGCCGGTGCCATAGTATGCGCTGGTCTTGACGAAGCAACAACACTCGATGAAGCACCCGTTCCAGTAGCATTTCCATTAATTTGGTTTTCATTCGTCATGTTTCTGTAGAGTTGGAAACAAACAGAACTTTGTTAAATCAGTGAAGTTTTGATATCTTCAAACTGAATACCAAACCAAACATACAACACGTAACAATGGTAAAGTTTTTATATACTTCAAAACCCGTACGTTTATTATTCAGGTAAAGTTTTGATATACTTTAAACCGGACAAAATAGTTATTGGAGTAGAATGCACAAAGGCTTTAGTCTCCAGACCAGTATACAAAATATAGATAACAGTTAAATATAAATTTCAACAAAGAAATGTTAAATAAAATTCCTTAAGCTTGTTGTCGATATTGTGTTAAAACAGAAATTAGAAAACTGTTAGAAGAAACGGAAAATCTGTAAACGATAAGAAATATTCCGAGTCCACAATTTTCTTGTGCGTCCTTAAGGAATTTTAACCCCCTCACAAGTTGCCAAGGTAATGGATTAAATCCTCCTAGGATGAAACGGAATAAACCTTCCTGCAGCAGTGGCAATACAAATTGCAGGATACCAACAAACTCAAAGAACGGAGCAAAATCACACTTACGAATTCGAGAGAGAGACTACGAAGTAGAATGCGGTACTTTTCAGAAGGAAATTCTAGATTTTCAGTAAGTGAAAAGGAAGCCATGCCTCGGAATTTATAAGTAGTGTGATGACTGTTCAGGAAGAGGTGTCTGTTCAGAAGGGAAAGGCATCGTTCAGCGTTTTAGATTATACGTTTCAGTTAATTCCGATAATGAACTGATTGGCACTTAAATAATTCTTAAATAATTAATTAAATAACTTTTGTCCAAAAATAATCTTATCGATCGATCATTTTCCAAATCCAAATCCAAATCCAAATCCAAATCCAAAGCCAAAGCCGAAGCCGAGCTGAGCGACGGCGACTGCGACATCACGAGGGTTTATTCTATTCAACTCCTTTTAAGAGCTCTAAGAAGTGATTCAATATTTATACACACAAGTGTAGTTGTCTTTCACTAATGTGGTACAAAGTTCATGACAAAGCTCACTTGATTCAAATTTTCATTTCCCTCTATTTTATTTCTCACTATTTTCCAATTCACACTCCTTGTCTTTAAAGCCCAATGGATTTAAAGTACAACAATCCCCCACATGAATGGGAATGATTATAACAAGAATGGTCATAGATGAAAGCTGTGTGATTTGCAAGTAAGGATTAATCGCATCTGGATAAATAGGTTTCCCTTTGAACTTTCCGTAGTGAACATATGTCGGATATACTCGGTCAATCGGTAGATTTGATATCTTGAACCGTCGAACTTTAGTGTATACCTAGACAACTATATGTCACACAACCAACTCTTAACCGTCTTTTGGTTCTCATTGTTGTGTTCGTTTCAGCCATGAACACCACCTGGTTTCATAAGTGCGTAGAGAATTAGACTTACAGAATTCTCATTGAAGCGGCTTCCACTTCATACTTACATAGGTGATTCCTAAACGTGTAATCCTTTAGATTGACACCACATCAAACTTAGGTAATCATTAAAGAACGTGTAAAGTTCTATCCTTGTTACTGAACATTGTCTTCATCACGAGAAGGGACCAAAGATTTTACTTTGACAATGTTGAACCGGTCAATCACAACTTTGTTTGAGCTCCTTGAACCTAGATCTCGGAATATAAAAAATTCTAGGTAGAGTTACCACCATGATGAATTGTCCTCGGCCATAGTACCATTCCCTTAGATGATTTCTCAACTCCCTCTCTAGTTAGGCCTTTTGTAAGCGGATCTGCCACATTATCCTTTGATCTTAGATAATCAATAGTGATAATTCCACTAGAGAGTAGTTGTCTAACGGTTTTATGTCTTCGTCATATACGACGAGACTTTCCGTTATACATAATGCTTCATGCCCGTGCTATTGCAGCCTCACTATCACAATGTATGCAAATAGGAGCCAAAGGTTTTGGCCAGAATGGAATGTCTTCTAAGAAATTTCGAAGCCATTCAGCTTCTTCGCCGGCCTTATCCAAAGCTATAAACTCTGATTCCATTGTAGAGCGAGCATTGCACGTCTGTTTGGAAGACTTCCAAGATACTGCTCCTCCGCCAACAGTAAGAACATATCCACTTGTGGAATTTGTTTCTATTGAGCCAGTTATCCAATTTGCATCACTATATCCTTCGGTAACCGCAGGATAATTAATATAGTGCAAGGCGTAGTCTTGGGTATATTCCAAATACCCTAGAACTCGTTTCTTTGCCAACCAGTGATGTTTGTTGGGATTACTTGTGAATCGACTAAGTTTACTTATTGCACAAGCTATATCAGGATGTGTACAGTTCATGATATACATTAAGCTTCCCAACACACGAGCATAATCCAATTGAGACGTGCTTTCACCTTTATTCTTTACAAGATAATGGTTTAAGTCAATTGGAGTTCTTGCACTTCTAAATTCCAAGTGTTTGAATTTTTCAAGTACCATTTTCACGTAATGTGATTGAGACAAAGCAGGACCCTAAGGAGTCCTCTGGATTTTAATTCCTAGAATTACATCGGCAACTCCTAGGTCTTTCATATCAAACTTACTAGCAAGCATACACTTAGTAGCTTGAATGTCGGTAATGTCTTTGCTCATTATTAGCATATCATCAACGTATAAGCAAAAAATGACTATATGATTTGGAACGTTCTTAATGTAAACACATTTATCACATTCATTAATCTTAAAGCCATTTGACAACATTGTTTGGTCAAATTTCGCATGCCATTGCTTGGGTGGTTGTTTTAGTCCGTAAAGGGACTTAACAAGTCGGCACACCTTCTTTTCTTTTCCCAGAACCACAAATCCTTCAGGTTGGTTCATGTAAATTTCTTCCTCCAGATCACCATATAAGAATGTTGTTTTACATCCATTTGATGGATTTTAAGACTATACAAGGCGGCTAAGGCTATTAGCATCCGAATGGATGTAATTCTTATTACCGGCGAGTATGTGCCAAAATAGTCAAGACCTTCTCGCTGTCCTTTGAAGACAAGTCTTGCCTTGTATTTGTCAATAGTACCATCGTCTTTCATTTTCTTCTTGAAAGTCCATTTAGAATCCAAAGTTTATTTACTTGGAGGAAGATCAACCAATTCCCAAGTGTGGTTGCTCAATATGGATTCTATTTCACTATTGACAGCCTCTTTCCAATATTGTGCTTCTGAGGAAGTCATTGCTTCCTTGAAGGTTCGAGACTCATTTTCTAGCAGGAACAATTATTACTAAGGGTACAAAAGGAAAAAAATATTATTTTGTCTTGAATTTCTAAAATGACAAATAATTTGAGATAACTATATTTAGGAACCACTACTGTTAATACTCCCTCCGTCTCATATCAACTGTCATGATTAGTAAAAATAACTGTCTCAAATTATTTGTTATTTTAAAAGTTCAAGACAAAATTGATTGTTTTTCCTTTTTGTACCCTTAATAATAATTGTTCTTGAAGATAGAGATAACACATAAATAGAATAAATATTCAATGAAGAGATATTATATCTTAAGACATAAATAAGAGCAAAATAGTCTAATCCTTTTTCTAAGAGGGTGCCGTTGATTTAACCTTGAATACCACATTTCGTGAGGCAAGATCCGACAAGTGCGAGTTTCTTCGCATGGAGTTGCATCGTAAATGATTCTGATATTTATCATGAAACTTCACTCCATCACTGTAATTCTAGGCAGGGCGGAAGTAGCTTTTCAATTATGGGTTCGTATGAATGCATAACTTTCGGTATAAAGTATATATAAAATTTATTAAAATTTTAACAAATAGTATTATATTTAAATTCATAAATTTTAACGATATAATTAATTAAGTACAAATTTAAATTCATTAACTTTCAATTCTGGATCGACCTCTAATTCCAGGAGTACTATTAAGAGGATTATGTACTTTTTCAATAAAATAATAGCTGACAGTAGTAGTAGCACTTGCCAAATATCTTGAAAAAAGTCTATAAATACTGCCCTTATACTAATTACTCTTATCAACCTCCAAATCTAAAACTAGTAGTATTAACATGGCTGGAAAACTTGCTATTTGTTTCGCCACTCTCCTTGTGCTTATTGCTGGTAACTTATTTTAACATGTAATTTTGTCTGTCTTTGTATTATTATTTTTTTTCTAAATTCGATTTTGGATTTATTAATTATGATTTGCAGCCAATCCATTTTGGTCCACGAAATTTCATGTGATGGCCTTACGAGATCTACCAAAGGAGTTACTACCATTTGCAGCCAAACTATCTCAAGGTGGAAAATGTGGGGATCGTTGTCAGCGACACGAAGATTGCTATATTAATATAAATTGTAACCTATGTCGTTACCATGATGTATATGGGAGGATTTGTAATCGAAGGCCTAATTTGCAAGCTGAGGAATCAAATCTTCCATTGTTGATCTGATAGGAGATACATCAGATGTGTGTAATGTGTTTTTTTATTAAATAAAAGAATATCGCATAATATACGTGTGTGCGATATATGTTTCCTTTGCTTTTATTTCCCCTTCATTTTACTAAAGATATGCATGACGGCCCTTTCATAAAGCAATCGCTTTAGGCCCATATTTGTGGGGCTTCTTTTTTGTTACACCTAATAGACTATGTATAAATTTAAAAAAGAGTCTTATAAAGTGAAAATGTTTAATTTCTTTCGTTAACAAATATAGGAAAGAAGGATTTGCAACTGCTATGAAGGAAATTGCACTTGAAATGAATATCGAACCCGAATTTCATAAAGAAATATGTGATATATAGGAAGTAACAATTTGATGCAAATGTTGATAATGAAATCTCAAAATCTTTCGAAGAGTCTTTTAGAGTTAATTACTTTTATACATAATAGACAAGGCTATTTTTTCACTTCAAAATAGATTTGAACAATTCGAAATATATGAAAATATTTTTGGTTTTCTATTTGGCAGTAAAAATTAAGATCACTAGATGTTGGAGATTTGAAAAAATATTTTCATGATCTTGAATGTTCCTTAAAGCATAATAATCAATTCGATATTGATGGTTTAGATTTATTTTTTGAATTAAAAGTATTAAGAAAAATAGTATAATTAGAAGATAACAGCTTAATTGATACACTCAATCAAAAAAAAAGATTTAATTCTTTTCCAAATGCCTAAATTGCTTATGGAATAATGTTCATAACTCATGTTACCGTTGCTTCAGCAGAAAGAAGTTTTCAAAATTAAAATTGATAAATCTTACCTAAGAACAACGATATCACAAGAAAGGTTAAATGATTAGCTATATTGTCAATTGAGAAATACTTATTAGGAGTTAATGATTATAAGAAAATTATTAATATGTATGAAAAGCTAAAAAAAATAGATTTCAAATAAATAAGTAAATAAATCTAAAAAGTTAAGGCCTCTCATAAAGTTTGATTTTAGGCCACAAAATTCGTTGGGCCGTCCCTTAAAATATGAAGGTTTGAAGGAAAGTGTATGAAGGTAGGATGAAGATCTGGGTAGAAACCTACGAATAGTTAGTAGAATTGAAGATCAAAGGTAAAGAGATGAATATTTAAAAGAGTTGATAGCCGCTAGAGAATTCAAAAATAAAAGCTAGGATTGGAAAATGGAAGAAGTACAAAAGGTCGAAGCTTTTATAGTAGAAAATGTAATCATTGCGCGACTATAATGACCCGGCCGGTCGTTTTAATAATATGTAAATTTCTAAAATTTTTTATCAATGAGGAATGTTATTCATTTAGTAAACTTATTAAAAGTGGGAAACCACTAGATTGATCAGTGTTGGCTTACCTAACAACGATGTTGGGCGCCATCATGGCCTATAATGAAATTGGGTCGTGACAACATGGTATCAGAGCACTAGGTTCACGCAGGTCTCACAAGTTATGGGCATGTCTAATAGAGTCTTGCGGATCGGTGCAGAGACGTCCGTAATTATCTTCGGGAGGCGATAAGGTGTTAGGAAACTACTCTTTCTTCATCTCTTATTGTGCAGTTGATGGTATACTAAGTTTCTTCTCTTACTCTCTCACATATGGTGTGAACACGCATGGCAGATTTTCCGGTACCCGAGATGAGCTTCTCCACCTGTTGCGAGAGGCCGAGGTAGAGGTCGAGGGAGCGCACCAGCCCGAGGTAGGGGATGAGAACGTACCAGAGTTGCCCAAGTTGTACCACTAGTGGATCCAGTGAAGGATCCCATTGTTGAGGAGCAGGGCGAGGTGCCCGCAGCGGAGCCAGCCCCGGTAGATTTCATGTCAGCACCGAGCTTTCAGGAGGTCATGGGCCGTATGCTGCTGTTCATGGATTCTATGATCCATGCTGGTTTATTTCCAGCAGACCCAGCTATATCTCAGGCGGGAGGGGGAGAACAGATCCCTACTGCTCAGACACCGGACATGCAACTGTCGTATATCAGACCCTGGGTACACTACCCGTGGGTGGGGCCCAGCTAGTTGCAGCGGCTGTAATTGAGCCTAGACCAGCTGCGGCCGGCGAACCGCAGAAGCTTCTAAACAGATGGATTAGGCTTCACCCTTCGGTCTTTGGGAGTGAGCGACATGAGGAACCCTACGACTTTATCAATAGGTGAAGGGACAGACTGCACAATATGAGCATATTGGAGTCTCACGATATGGATTCTCTTCCTATGACTTGGGACCAGTTCATACACCTATTCCTGGACAGGTAAATTCCACCCTCCCAGTGGGAAGAGTTGCGGTGTCAGTTTGAGCAACTCGAGCAGGGTCAAATGTCAGTGACCGATTATGAGGCGAGATTCTCTGAGCTGTCTCGCCATGCACTTATGATACTTCCTATGGAGGCGGAGCGAGTGCAGAGGTTTGTTGCAGGATTGCACTCCAGTATTCAGGCTAGCATGGTTTGGGAGGTTGATATGGGGACTCCCTATCAGTTAGTAGTGGAGATTGCTCACATGATTGAGGGTTACCGTCAGAGGGGTAGAGAGAAGATGCAGCGGGACAAGAGGTATCGTTTTTCTGGTGAGTTCAGAAGTGCCCCAACTTAGGGCAGAGGTCATTTTGGGAGGGGTCATCCCAATAACCCCCCATATTTAGCACCACCACCTGCTCGAGGTATTCCAACGCGGCCCTATTTTAGTGCTATGCTGGAAAGTTCTTACCACCCACCGGCTATTTAGGGTTCTTCCAGTGCCTATTTTAGTGCCATGTTAGAGAGTTCATATCGCCCACCCGCTCTTCAGGGTTCTTCCGGTGGGTATTCAGGCCACCAAGGTCAGAATTCAGAGCAGCATTCCACCGCTCCGAGAGGTTGTTATGAGTGCGGGGATCCTAGTCACATGAAGAGACATTGCCCCAGACTTCAGGGAAAGGCAGTGCAGCAGGGTCAGTAACCCATGATTACAGCTCCAACAGTCCCACCAGCTGTCCACCCACCCAGAGGCAGAGGGCAGGTGGGTAGGGGTTGTCCCAGAGGTGGAGGTCAGGCAGGCGGAGGACCACCAGGTGGTGCTCCAGCCAGATTTTATGCTTTTCTGGCCAGACCAGATGTAGTGGCCTCAGATGACGTGATCACAAGTATTATCTATGTCTGCTGTAGGGATGCTTCACTATTATTTGATCCAGGATCTACGTATTCGTATGTGTCATCTCTGTTTTCTCACTTTCTGGATATTCATCGTGAGTCCTTGGGCACTCTTGTTTATGTGTCCACTCCTATGGGTAATTCTGTGGTTATGGATTGGATCTATCGGTCCTGTGTGGTCATATTTTGTGGTTACGAGACTAGAGTAGACCTTTTGTTGCTTGATATGACCGACTTTGAGGTCATCCTGGGCATGGACTGGTTATTTCCATATCATGCTATCCTTGATTTCCATGCCATGACTGTTACCCTAGCGATGCCAGAGTTTCCTAGATTGTAGTGGAAGGGTTCGTTTGTCAGTATATCTAGTCAGGTTATCTATTTTATGAAGACTCGACACATGGTCGAGAAGAGTTGCTTGGCTTATCTAGCCTATGTCCGGGATACTGCTGCAGAGTCCTTGACAATTGATTCAGCACCAGTAGTCCGGGAGTTCTCCGATGTGTAAGCTTCTGATCTTCTAGGCATGCCACCAGATCATGATATCGATTTCTGTATTGATTTGGCTCCAGGTACCCAGCCTATATCTATCCCACCGTACTGTATGGATCCGAAAGAATTGAAGGAGTTGAAGGAACGACTTGAGGAGTTTCTATCAAAGGGGTTCGTCAGGCCGAGTGTATCACCTTGGGGTGCATTTATGAAGAGGAAAAATGGGACTATGCAAATGTGCATTGATTACCGCTAGTTGAACAAAGTAACCATTAAGAACAAGTATCCGCTGCCGCGTATTGATGATTTGTTTGACCAGTTACAGGGTGCTAGGGTGTTCTCTATGATCGACTTGAGATCAGGGTACCATTAGTTGAAGATTCGGTACTCAGATGTTTCAAAGACTGCTTTCCATACTAGATATGGCCATTATGAGTTTCTAGTGATGTCTTTCGATTTGACTAATGCCCCAGCGACATTTATGGACTTGATGAACAGGGTGTTCAGGACTTAAATTGATTCATTTTTCATTGTCTTCATTGATGACATTTTGATTTAATCACGTATCATGGAAGAGCACGAGCAGCATTTGAGAGCGCATCACTATGGACTTCGTAGTTGGGTTGCCGCAGACTTTGAGAAAATTTGATGCAGTTTGGGTCATTGTAGACATATTGACCAAGTCGACACACTTCATTCCTATGATGACTACGTACTTCAGAGAGATTGGCCCAGGAGGAGATAGTTCGGCTGCATGGTGTGCCTGTTTCCATCATTTCAGACAGAGGTCCTCAGTTTACTTCACATTTCTGGAGAGCGGTACAGAGTGAACTGGGGACTCGTGTAGAGCTCAACACAACATTTCATCCACAGACCGACGGGAAGTCAGAGTGAATAGTTCAGATCTTGGAGGACATGCTTAGAGCATGTGTGATTGAATTTGGAGAGCAGTGGGATCGATTCTTGCCTTTGGACGAGTTTTCTTACAATAACAGTTACCGGTCCAACATCGAGATGGCTCCATTCGAGGCTTTATATGGTCGGCGGTGTCGTTCTTCTATTGGGTGTTTTGATCCCGGCGAGGCTAGGTTGTATGGTACTGATTTGGTGAAGGATGCCTTGGAAAAGGTAAAGTTGATTCAGGAGCGACTTCACACAACTCAGTCTCGACAGAAGAGTTACGCAGATCAGAAGGCACGTGACTTATCATTTATGGTGGGCGAGAAGGTTCTCTTGAAAGTCTCGCCGATGAAGGGAATCATGAGGTTTGCAAAGAAGGGCAAGTTGAGCCCAAGGTTTATACGACCATTTGAGGTGTTGAGGAGAGTCGGGGAGGTTTCTTATGAGCTTGCTTTGCCTCCCAGCCTATGGGGGTTTATCCGGTTTTCCACGTGTCTATGTTGTGGATGTATCATCCCCACTTGTCACATGTGTTAAACTTCAGCACAATTCAGTTAGATGAGAGTCTGGGTATCCAAAATTTGGTGATATCGAGGTCCAAATGGAATTTCGAGACCGGGATAGTTCCGTAATGTCATTTAAGACTTACACGCAAAATTTGGTGTCGATCCGAGTAGTTTAAGCATGTTTCGGCACATTGGGAGTAAATTGAAGAACATGAAGTTCATAAGTTTGATTCAATTGGTTTTGGGGTGTGATCATTATTTTTAATGTTGTTTCGGGCATTCGAGTGTTTGAGCGAGTCCATTTTATGATTCCAAACATGTTGGTATGTTCGGGCGGGACCCCGGGGCCTCGAGTGTCAATTGGACGAGGCTCGGATCAAGTTAGAAATTGGGAGCAATAGCTGAAGCTCCTAGTTGCTGTCATAATCGCACCTGCACTTGGCCAGCCGCAGGTGCGATCCACGAGGCACAAAAGCAAAATAGTGAGGGCAGCCCAGCCATCCGCAGGTGCGGAAGTTCTGGTGCACCCACGTGACTGAAAGTGCGAGGGTGGTGGTCGTAGGAGCGAAAGGTACGCAGAAGTGGCTCCCTTTTTTCCGCAGATGCGGAGTTTGGCCAGGTAAAGGAAATGCGCACCTGTGTGAATTTTGACGCAGGTGTGAAAATCGCTGGACAGAAGGGTTCATTTAATACGAGACTTAGGCCATTTCTAACACATTATCTCTCACTCTAGGGTGATTTGAGAGCTTTTAAGGAGGGGATTTAGACCTAGCTTTTGAAGGTAAGTAATTTCTACCTAATGTGAGCTTAATACATAGATTATGAGTAGATTTTAACATGAAAATTTGTGAAAATCATGGGTTTAGATGAAAAATCTAGGTTTTGATAATAATGGGATTTTACCACGAAAATGGTTATGGGAATTAGTGAAAATCATATATTTATGTTCATCAGGTGATGGGTAGTAACTTTCTTCGAAAATTTTTGGACCCCGGGCACATGGGCTCGGGGGTGAATTTTAAGAATCTTACATTTAAGGTTAGGTAACCTCTTTAATAGTTGGAATAGAAACTTTTGAGCATGTATAGATTTGTTTATATACTATTTTATTAGTTTTGGATTGATTCGGTACCGACTTGAGGGTGTGAGTGCATTCTAGAACCGGGAAGTAGGTTTTGAGACGAGGTAAGTCTCTTTTCTAACTTTGTAAGAGGGAATTAACCCCATAGGTTACGTTAAATCAATATGTACTTCTATTTGTGGGGACTATGCACACATGATGTGATGAGAGTCCGTGCGTAGCTACTGTTCATGCTTATGTCCGGGTAGATTTAGGCCTACACCAAGATTCGTTAATACCTTTGCTTGATTATGTTTACTAATTGTTGGATTAAATCGAAGGTTGAGAATTTCAATATTCTAAAGTTCCAATTGAATTTATTATTTTTAAAAGGAATTGAGAATATATTATGATGATTTAAGAAAAATCTATGTTCAACCGCTTCACAAGTATATTCCGTAAGCGTTGTAAATTTCCACTACTCTTATGGGAGCGGGACGTTCGCCTCGGCAGGATTTATTGATATATTATATGGTTCGGGACGTTCGACCCTCAGCAGTGCACAATATATTTACTTGTATATTTGGATCGGGCCGTACGTCCTCGGCATAACTAGTGCGTAACGATATTGGAACCCCTTATATATTTCATATTGTTTCATGGACTTGAAAGGTGAAAGGATTAGATGAAAGAAATGATTTTATTCTTACTTGGATGAAAGGATTGTTTACTTATTTCCTGCTTTGAGTTCTATTTTCGTTGTATAATTCATGTTTGATTAGAATTTTTTATTATTATATTGTTGGCCCTTAGTAAGTGTCGTAGTCGACCTCTCGTCACTACTTCTTCGAGGTTAGACTAGATACTTACTGGGTACATGTTGTTTATGTACTCACGCTACACTTCTGCACTTAAATGTGCAGGATCTGAGACAAGTGCATCTGGATATCAGTCCGGCGCACACACTTGATTTACACTTCGACACTTCAGTGTGAGCTGCCTTTCGAGCCGTTCTGCAGCAACTAGAGTCTTCCTTTTGTTATATTTTCTATCTATTTTCTTTTCAGACAGTAGACTAGTATTCTTTTGTATATTCTACTAGGATGCCCGCATACTTGTGACAGCATGTCTTGGCATACACTAGTAGACTTATGATTGTGGATCTATTTTATGATTTCGATTTGCACTCGGTTGCTTTCGTTTAATTACTTTAAAAATCTATAAATTTCTAAAACTTTTATCAATGAGGAATATTATTCACTTAGTAAACTTACTAAAAGTGGGAAACCACTAGATTGATCAGTGTTGGCTTGCCTAACAACGGTGTTGGGCGCTATCACGGCCTATAATGGAATTGGGTCATGACATTGACGTTTCACATTCGGAGGCGACCAACCGATGGTTGAAACGTGTCCAAAGTCAGAACGACGTGACTGATGAGACGTTTTAGCTTATTCGTCGTCTCAGTTGTAACATACGAAAGAAGGAAGCAAGGTTCATTTATCGTTTACCATCGTTTTGGAAAACCTACTCTTTGAGAAACGAGGGGACTATCTATATACAGGTGAACTCAGGGTCAGCACACACCCCAAGTTCTCGATGAATCAAACGAAAGTATGGATGCATGAGATAGAAACCAAATCTAAGAACTCTTTGGTTTGAGGTTGGAACGGGGTGCTCGCCACCGGGACTGACAAGACAACACCCACCGAACGAGCTCCAAGACCTCGAAAATCATTACAAATGGTTGCACACGACTAACAGAGGGCCGTGATATTTGCATCCAACCGGATATCACAACGCGGATCTCGCCCGATACCGATAGCGTATCGGTGATTGATGTAGAAGGAAGATTTTTACCTTTTTTTAGAATTGTACTAGGGGTAAAACTCCCCTACAATATAAAGCAAAAACTTCTTATTCAATAGAAACATTGTACCACACATATCAAGGCAATACAAATTTATTTCTCAGCTTTCTAGCTATTTAAAGGTTCTCATTTCTATCATAGTTTTTCATATACATTTGGCTTTCAAATCGAGGATCCGGTCGAGGAAAAAACTACTGTTAAACTTGATATCAAACTCATAACTGGTTTGGTTATTTATTTTATCTTTAATTTGTCTAACTAACATTCTTGATTGCTTAGGTTTGAATCAATTTCACATATCCTTAAAACCGCATACAAATTTAATTGTTATCAATTTTAAGGGTAAACAGTTTGGCGCGAACCGTGGGGCTAAGGATAATAGTGGTGGTTTGATACAAATATCCATAACACACACTATTTTACACTTGTTTTTTAAGGTCTCAATTCCAGGTCATTTTAAAAATGTCAAATTCTCAGTCTGCTCACTTGAATGTCGAGGCTAAATCTGTCCATCATGGAGAAAACAACAATCTGGTGCCAAGCAATGAGGTGGCCCCTGCTGATCCCAACAGAGTCCCAGTTGCAGACCCAATCGATGCTAACTCGCATGTGTCCATCGATGCCAACCTGCCTACTCACGCCAAAAACAGCGTTAGCAGAGGGGCCCGACCAACGGCTAGAGGAGCGCCTGAATGCGAAGGCGACATGGTCAGTCTATGAGTGATCTTCAAAATTTTGCAGGCTCAACATACGGTGATAGAGAAGCTACAAAATCAAAGTCATTCCCTAGCATGGTTGAGCCTGAACCATCCTGATAAAACACCTGAAGAAATGAGCAGATCGCCGAAAGGTCGGGCGAAACTAAGCCTAGTGTTAGTCCCGAAGTAATGAATATGCTTAAAGCATTAATGAAATGGGTGGAGTCAGGTGAAAAGTAAATTAAGGCTAACGATAAGAAGCTGGAGACATATAATTCCCGGATCGATCAAATCCCAGGAGCTCCCCTGTTATTGAAAGGCCAGACTCCAATTCTTTTTTCCAAAAGCCTTTTCCTCCAAGCACGACACCAAAGCCAATCCCAAAGAGGTTTTTTATGCTCGAAATTCCAAAATATAATGGAACCACGGTTCCGAATGAGCATGTGACCTCCTACACATGCGCCATCAAAGGTTACGACTTGGAAGACGACGAGATCGAGTTAGTGTTATTAAAGAAGTTCAGGTAAACTCAGTCAAAAGGGGCAATGATATGGTACCACAAATTTCCCCCAAATTCAATTTATTCATTCGCTATGGTTGCGGATGCCTTTGTAAAGTCTCATTCCGGAGCCATCTAGGTAAAGACCAGAAAATCAGATCTTTTCAAGGTTAAGCAAAGGGACAATGATATGCTCAGGGAGCTCATGTAAATATTTCAAATGGAACAGATGGACTTACCTCCAGTTGCGGTCGATTGGGCCGTTGAGGAATTTACTTAGGGACTTAACCCCCGAAGCTCCTTGGCTTCACAGCAGTTGAAACAAAACTTGGTAGAGTACCCGACGGTAACTTGGGCAGACATCTAGAACAGGTACCCGTAAAAAATCAGAGTCGAGGACGACCAACTCAGAGCCCCTTCTAGGTCCGTTTACCTCACCAGAACTGATGATAGGCCTAAGAGAATCGTCGATCATGAATCAAGGACGGTCCGAGAATGTTACCAACCATACAGTGCTGATCAAAGGGGAAATGGGTCCAGGCGTAACTCTACAAGAGACAAAAATAGAAGTGGCTGTGGGCCCAATAGTCGAGGTCTGATGAGAAAAAATGGTTTCGACAGGCCGCTGGGGAGAAGGGAAGCACCAAGATTATCAGAGTATAACTTCAACATTGATGCAACCAACATCGTATCAGCCATTGGACGCATCAAGGAAACCAAGTGGCCTCGCAGTCCAACCCTACCTAGAGAGATCCTAACCTGATGTGTAAATATCATGGCACTCATGGCCACGGGAACGAGGAATGACGACAGTTGAGAGAAGAGGTTTCCCGGTTGTTCAATAACGGGTATATTCGAGAATTTTTGAGCGATCGAGTCAAAAACCACTTCAGGAATAGAGACTCCAACAAATAGATCCAACAAGAAGAACCTCAGCACATCATCAACATGATCATGGAGGGATTGATGTCCCCCATGGACCAATGATAATGCACACTAAAGTATCCATCACAAGGGAAAAACGCACCCAATATTACATCCCGGAAAGAACCATTTCATTCAGCGATGAGGATGCCGAAGGCATCGTACAACCTCATAATGATGCACTGATGATATCCATACTTATCAATAAAGTTTGGGTTAAATGTTTGTTGATTGATTCAGTCAGCTCAGCCAACATCATCAGATCGAGAGTCGTCGAGTAGTTGGTGTTATAAGATCAAATAGTACCGGCGGTCCGGGTGTTAAACGGATTTAAATGGCATGTGAAACTACTAAAGGAGAAATAACCTTTCTAGTGAATGCTGTCAAGACAATTCAAGATACTAAATTCTATGTAATCGAAGGGGACATGAGGTATAACGCCTTATTCGGAAGGCCATGAGTTCACAACACGAGGGCAGCACCCTTAACACTACACCAGGCACTAAAATTCCCTACGTCGGGAGGAATCAAGACGGTCTACGAAGAGCAACCAGCCACAAAAGAAATATTCGCAACGATGTGATCCCAATGCTCGTGATCTTGACATCAAAGAACACAGAGCCAACCAAGAAGGAAGAAATTAAATATCAATCACCAATACCGGCCTCGACCGAATCAGAGGACCGAGGAGTAGGCGAGGATGATGATTAGGGAGCCCCTAGGTCATTCATTGCTCCCCATGATTTTGATTCCACCAAATGGACGGTTGAGGAGCTGGAGAAAGTCATATTGATCTAACACTTGCCCGATCGGAAGGTATATCTAGGCATAGGGTTAACTCCCGAGCTCAGGAAAAAACTCATTGAATTTTTTAGACTTAAAATAGATTGTTTCACTTGGTCCCATCTTGACATGATGGAGATCTCGCCGGAGGTAACCACTCATAAGCTGAGTTTGGACTCGAAGTTCCATCCGATTAAGCATAAAAGGAGACCGCTGTCCGAAATGAAGCATGAATTCATCAAGCATGAGTTATCTAAACTCCTTAAAATAGGATCTATTTGGGAAGTTATGTAACTGGACTGGTCAACCAACGTAGTTGTAGTGCCTAAGAAAGGAAATAAGCTAAGAATGTGTTTAGATTCTAAAGATTAGAACAAGGCATGCCCTAAAGATTCTTTTCCTTTGCCTAACATCGATCGAATGATCACTGCGACTGCTGGGCATGAGATACTCAGTTTTCTCGATGTCTATTCTGGGTACAACCAAATTTGGACGGACCTGGGATATTAAGAAAAACTTCCTTTATCACTAAATCCGACACCTATTGTTATAAAGTAATGCCATTCGGATTAAAGAATGCCGGTGCCACCTATCAAAGGCTAGTAAACTGGACGTTCGAAGAACATATAGGAAAATCAGTGGAAGTTTACATTGAAGACATGTTATTCAAGTCCCTGCGAGCAGAAGACCATTTGAAACATTTGCATGAAACCTTTGACATATTAAAGGAATACAATATGAAGCTGAACCTAGAAAAGTGCGCTTTCGAGGTCGGATCCAGAAAATTCCTCGGGTTCATGGTATCCAATCAAGGGATCGAGATAAATCCTGACAAAATCAAAGACATAGAAGACATCATTGTGGCGGACAACATCAAGGCCATTCAGAGGCTGACCGGGCGTATAGCCGCCTTGGTCCAGTTCATATCGAGGTCCTTGGATAAAAGCCATCGATTCTTCTCACTATCGAGGAAGAAGAATAACTTCTCTTGGACCCCCGAATGCCAACAAGGTTTGGAAAAACTCAATGGATACCTCTAAAGTCCTTCTTCCTACTCCACACTTCAAAGGCAGATGAACAGTTATACCTTTACTTGGCGGTTTCCAAGGTGGCGGTAAGTGGAGTCTTAGTCCAGGAAGAGGAAGGTACGCAGTTCCCTATTTACTATATCAGTAGGACTTTAGGCGAGGCCGAAATAAGGTATCCTCACCTGGAAAAATTGGCGCTCGCTTTACTATATGTGTCATAACCTCTTACCCACCTAGGAACATCATGCAAGAGCCTGAGCTATCGGGTCGGTTAGCCAAATGGGCCGTCGAAATCAGCGGGCTCGATATCGAGTATTGACCCCGAAATGCCATAAAATCTCAAATTTTAGCCGACTTCGTGGCCGACTTTACGCTGGCCGTAGTGCCCGAAGTCAAAAGAGAAATATTGTTAGCCTCGGGGACTACCTCTGGAATTCAAACTCTTATTTTGGACGGTGCCTCAAACAAAGGGGTCCGGGCTTGGTATCGAGCTGAAGCCTTCTACGGGGAATGTAGTTAGGCAGTCTATTAGAACTGTGAAACTGACTAACAATGAGGCCGAGTATGAGGCCATGATTGTAGGTCTTGAATTGGCTAAAAGCCTTGGGGCCGAGGTGGTCGAAGCTAAGTGCGATTTCCTCCTCGTCTTAAATCAAGCCAATGGGATGTTCAAAGTGAAAGAGGAACTAGTGCGAAGGTATTTAGACAAGTTACAGGTAACACTGCATTAATCCAAAGAATGGAACCTATAACACGTGCCTCGAGATCAAAACAGCAAAGTTGATGCTCTGGCCAACTTGGGGTCATCGATTGATGACGATGAATTCTGTTCGGGGCAGTTGTACAACTTATGTAGTCAATGATAGAAAAATGCCACTCTAAAGTAAACTTAACGAGTTTAAATTGGAATTGGAGGAACAAGTACATATACTACTTGAAAACTGGGAAATTTCCCTAAGATCCCAAACAATCGAGAGCTCTGCGTACCAAGGCTACCCATTTTAGCTTGGTCGAAGGGGCATTGTTCAGGAGAAAGTTCAACGGCCCTTAGACAAATGCTTGGGGCTAGGAGATTGATAATGGGCTGAATTCATGTAGTTTATCATATAATTATACTCTAAATTAATGAGGTTTCACAGTCTTAAGTGAGTTAAATGATGTTAAATTGGCTCTAATGGTGATTTTTTTGTTTCACAGGAGTACAATGAGCTATTGAGGACTTATGACGGTGATCCGAGCGAATTGAGGAATAACAGAGCATAGGGTAACTCTGAAGTGATTTGAAAGATGGAAATTTGCCAAGACAGTAGGAAACCCCACTAGCGCGGGCATTAGCACGAGACTAGCGCGCCCGCGCTAGTCCAGTGAGCTGCCAGGCAGTGAGAAACCCCATTAGCGCGGGCTGTAGCGCGAGACTAGCGTGATCGCGCTAATTCCGACAAAAATAAGACGCTGAGAAGGGAAAATTCGGGAGTTTGGGGCCAATCCACTTAACCTATAAAAGGTTCAAATCTTCCAAAGGAGCGGATTATCTAGGTTTTAAGTTTAGAGTAAGAGAAAGCAAGGGAAAGAAGCAAGGAGAGAAATTGGGCATCAATCTACATCTTCTTCTTTTGCAAATTTTATCATTGTCATGAATTCTTTTATAGTTTTCAGTATTGCTATGAGTAGCTAATTATTTTAATCTAAGGTTTTGGTGGAACCCATTGGGGAATGACGCTATTGTGATATACTAATATAGTTTTTATTGGTTGATTAAACTTTATTTGTTCAACTACGTTCTTGTTGTAGTTAATTGAATGGCCATCAATTAGCTGTGCCTATTTATTATGTATCTACTTGAGAGAGAATGCATATTTTAGTAGTTGTTTTAACAACACCACTCCCGTAGTATAAAGGAAAGTCATAACCGAGGGTTTAGAGGTTGGATTAGAGATAACGATACCTCGGGTGCAATCTAAAATGAGTTGTAATACAATCTAGTTAGCGTAACTTGAGAGAGTGCGTCTAGTAAATTATCATAATTACTTAAGAGAGATTTATGGTAGCTGGAGTGTTCATGATTGATAGAGACAACTAATCAAACTATAAGAAGTATCCAAGAAAGAAGTTCGCCAACGGGGGAAACCATAACCTTAGACCTTTATCGCATCTGTTTACATCTCAACATTAGTATCTTTAAGTTTATTTAATTTCAGTCAGTCATAGTAGTAAAAATACGGAAAAAGTGTTATTCATAATCTTTGGAAACTTGATTATTGAGAATTGAGTGGTCTAACAACAATAATTGATAGGTTAATTCCCTGAGGGATTCGACTCTGGGCTAAATACTCAGATATATTTGCAACGCTCGTTTAGTCTTTTTAATAGACATAGTTGAGCGTGATCAAATTTTTGTGCCATTGCCGGGGAATTAACGGTGTTATCAATTGGAGTTGGACGAAATACAAAATTCTTAAATATAGTCAATTTTCTTCAATTTTCATTTATACATTGAAATTTTAACGTTTCCTAACTTGGTTGTACAGGTGCATGCCTAGAAACTCATCGAGAATTGGTGAAGTATTTGAAGCCTTATCAGACCCCGAGAAAGTTTTCAAGGCCCTAAACCAGGCCAACCGGTAAAGCAAACAACAACCATTAATTGAACAACTTGAACCCGACATGGAAGATCCAAACAACATGAACAACAATGGGGATGATGTGGTAGACCCAATTGTGCAGATAGGGGCAGAGACTCCTTTATATGACTGGCCACAACCCACCGTAGAGAATTTGGCCACTACGATACTAGTNAATAAAGGGCTATTCTCAGGGTCATACATTGAAGACCCCCAACAACATTTGAAGAATTTCCTATCGATTTGCAAAACACAGAGGCAACCAAACGTCCCTCAGGAAGCAATAAAACTGTTGTTGTTTCCATTCTCAGTGACTGGAGCAGCCCATACTTGGCTAAACTTACTCCCCATCAATTCCATTACCACATGGGAGGGGTTAGTTAAGTAGTTCGTGAACAAATTTCATCCACCCAACAAGACAACTCAACAAATTGATGAAATCTTGAGCTTCAGACAGAAACCAGTTGAAACATTACAGGAGACATGGGAACGATTTAAGGGAATGTTGGTTATCTGTCCACACCATGGTATTACCGAGCAGATGTTGGGGCAGCATTTTTATATGGGTTTGGCTAATACTGTAAAGGCAAATGTTGATGCTTCATAAAATGGCGCAGAATGTTGAGAGAAAGTGAGATCCTGCTTGATAAAATGGCGTAGAATTCAGGATGGACAACCAGGAGTGCGCCCATTACTCCTGTAGTTCACTCAGTGCCCTTTGATCCATCCAATACTATTTCAGAGAACGTGGCCACCTTGATAACACAGATGAGCATACTAACTAAGAAGGTGGAGGAATCAGGGCAAAAGCAGCAGGTACATATCGTGGATACAACCAGTGGAGGCTTATGCACATCTTGCATTAGTCAACCATTTGGTAATCAGTGGAATGCAGAATGTGATCACCTTCCTTATCCAGAAAACATGAATTATGTGTCAAATTATGGAGGCCAGAGACAAGGGGGAAGAACTGGGGTCAGCAAGTTCAACCGTATAGACCACCTCACCAACAACAGAACAATGGAAACATGGGTGCCATGAGACATCAAGGTAATGTAGCACCATATCAGAGGCCACAAGGTTATAACCATCAGAATCAGTAACAAGCATACCATCCTCCTCAGCAACAACATGGGGGAAGGCAAGAAGATGGGTTTTCCAAGCTTGAAGTGATGATGCAACAGGTGATTGGGTCAACGGCCAAAATGAGTGAGAGAGTAGATGTACATGATGAAACCATTAAAAATATTAAAGTGCAGTTGGGCCAGATATCGATGGCAGTGAACAATCGTGCTCTTGGGACTTTACCTGCAGATACTTAGGTGAACCCTAAGGACCATGGCCCAAAACAGATGATGGAAGTGAGTCTCCGCAATGGCCGAGACTTGGACTTGGAACAGGAATTGGCTCGTGAAAGCATGAAGGTAGAGACACTAGTACCAGTGCCAATCGAACTTGATGATTCCACAAACCTGACCAAGGTAACAGTAAAAACTGCTGAAGGAGAACTTAGTGGGCAGAGTGAGGCTGAAAAGGAAGTGGAAATATCTCCAGAACCAGTAGTTGAAGTGGGAGTTGAGAAAGAAAAATCCCAAATCACTAGGAAGAAGAGACCACCAGCCCCTTTCCCTCAAAGGCTGGCCAAATACCAAAAGGATGAACAGTACAAAAAGTTCTTAGATATGCTAAAGCAGATACAGGTAAACATTCATCTAACTGATGCTCTGAAAGAGATGCCTGGGTATGCAAAAATGATGAAGGATTTGATGTCCAGAAAGTTTGATTTCAGAGACTTAGCGACTGTGACTTTGACTCAGACTTGCAGTGCTGTAGTAACACGACCAATAGCAGAGAAGTTGTCTGATCCAGGGAGTTTCACAATTCCCTGCACCATTAGCAATTTGGATTTTTCCAAAGCACTGTGTGATTTGGGGGCTAGCATTAATCTAATGCCCCTGTCTATTTATAAAAGACTGGCCAGACCGACTTCAATGTTGCTGCAGCTGGCTGATAGGATGGTGAAGAGACCGTCGGGTATTCTAGATGATGTCCTAGTGCAAGTGGGGAAGTTTGTATTCTTTGTCGACTTTGTGATACTAGACTGTCGAGTTGATGAAGAAATTCCCATAATCTTGGGCAGACCATTTTTGGCCACAGGCAGAGGTCTCATTGATTGTGAGACCGGGGAGCTCAAGATGAGGCTTAATGATGAAGAAATCACATAATCACATTTAACGTGCAGAAATCCATGAGGCGACCGAGTGAGTTCGCCAACTGCTCTTTAATTGATGCTGTGGATGTGATAGTTGAGGAAGATGATACAGCCTTAACCATTGAGGACCCTCTTGGTGCATGCTTAATAGATGCGGTAAATGGGGAGGAATTAGCAGAGTGGGTGCTAGCACCTGAATGTAAGGGAGTATGGTCGAGGGCTCTTGAGTATGAACCATTTCACTTAGAGAAAAGAGAGAGCCCACCAACAAAACCTTTTGTGGAAGAACCTCCCAAACTAGAGTTGAAACCATTTCCAGTCCATCTCAGGTATGCATTTCTAGGGCCCAATACTACATTACCTGTTATTATCCCATCTAGTTTGTTAGATGTGCAGGCAAATCAGTTGTTACAGGTACTTTCAGGATGCAAGACTAACATTGGATGGACCATGGAAGATATCAAACGGATCATCCCAGCATATTGCATGCACAAGATTCTCCTGGAAGAGGGACACAGACCTTCCAGGGAACATCAAAGGCGCTTGACCCCAAATATGAAGGAGGTGGTGAAGAAAGAAATAATCAAGTGGTTAGATGTGGGAATCACTTTCCCCATCTCTGATAGCAGCTGGGTTAGCCCAGTGCAATCTGTCCCAAAAGAGGGTGGCATGACGGTTGTCGAGGATGATAAAAACGAATTAGTATCAACAACAACCGTCACGGGCTGGAGAATATGCATTGATTATAGAAAGCTGAATCTCGCCACCCGAAAAGACCACTTCCCACTTCTCTTCATTGATCAGATGCTCGACAGGCTTGCAGGGAGGTCTCACTTTTGTTTCCTGGATAGATACTTGGGGTACAACCAGATTTCAATTGCCCCAGAAGACAGTGAAAATACCTCCTTCACATGCCCCTACGGGGTATTTTCCTTCAGGAGGATGCCATTTGGCCTCTGCAATCACCGGCCACATTCCAACGGTGCATGGTGGCCATATTCACAGACAAGGTGGAAGATATTATGGAAGTATTCATGGATGATTTCTTAATAGTGGGACATTCATTCGTGGAGTGCCTAGCAAATTTAACTCGTGTCCTAAAGAGGTGCATCGAGATGAATCTTGTACTTAATTGGGAGACGTGCCATTTCATGGTACAAGAAGGGATCGTCTTGGGTCACTTGGTGTCAAGTAAGGGAATTGAGGTGGACAAAGCTAAAGTAGATGTGATTGAAAAGCTTACACCTCCCACATCAGTCAGAGCTGTATGTAGCTTCCTTGGCCACGCCGGGTTCTACCGGCGATTCATCAAAGACTTCTCCAAGATCGCCAACTTCCTCTGTATGTTGCTTGAAAAAGATAACCCCTTTATATTTTTTAATGATTGTAGGGTAGCGTTTGAGGAGCTTAAAAAGCGGTTAGTTGCGGTACAATCATTGTTGCACCTGACTGGGAGCAACCTTTTGAACTTATGTGTGATGCCAGTGACTACGCAGTGGGAGCCATGTTGGGTCAGCGTAAGGATAGAATAATGCACCCAATTTACTACGCAAGTAGGACTTTGAGTGGAGCTCAACTGAATTACACGATGACAGAGAAGGAAATGCTGGAAGTAGTGTTCGCTTTTGACAAGTTCTGGTCCTACCTGATTGGGTCAAAGGTAGTGGTGTACACTGATCATGCAGCCATCAGATACTTGGTTGAGAAAAAGGAATCTAAGCCGCGCCTAATTCGTTGGGTGCTGCTTCTTCAGGAATTTGACTTGGAGATTCGTGACTGCAAGGGCACGGAGAACCAAGTCACTGACCATTTGTCATGCCTTGAAGGTGCCGAGAATGCAAATGAATCGAAGGATATTCTAGAAACCTTTCCAGACGAGCAGCTACTCGCCATGTGCGTAGAAGATGTGCCATGGTATGCAGATATTGCAAACTACCTGGCCAGTGGTATTGAACCTTATGAACTCTCTACTGTTCAAAAGAAAAGATTTTATCGTGATAGCCGAAATTAATATTGGGATGAACCTCATTTGTTTAAAATTTGCATTGGTAACATGATTCGGAGGTGCGTCCCCGAGATAGAACAATTTTCTATTTTGCAGGCTTTTCACGTAGCTCCCTATGGAGGACATTTCGGAGGAGTCCGGACAGCAGCTAAGGTGTTGGAGGCCGGGTTTTACTGGCCCACTGTGTTCAAAGATGCTCATCAATGGGTGAAGGGCTGTAATCAATTCCAAAGGACGGGGAACATATCCCGTCGTCATGAGATGCCCATGAATCCAATACAAGAGGTAGAAGTGTTTGATGTATGGGGGATAGATTTCATGGGCCCCTTTTTCAGCTCCTACGGCAAGAAGTACATACTTGTTACTGTAGATTACATGTACAAATGGGTAGAAGCTACAGTGTTCCCCACCAATGATGCACGAGTGGTGGTGGGGTTCTTAAAGAAAAATATATTCACTCGTTTTGGAACCCCAAGGGACATTATTAGTGACGGAGGCACTCATTTCTGCAATCGTGTCTTCGAGAAGCTGCTTGCTAAATATTATGTGTGCCACAAGGTGGAAACCCCCTATCACCCTCAGACGAGTGGGCAGGTTGAGGTCTCCAATTGTGAAATAAAGAGTGTGTTGACCAAAACAGTTAACACCACAATAATTGATTGTGCAAAAAAACTTGATGATGCAATCTGGGCCTATAGGACCGCATTCAAAACACCAATCGGTATGTCTCCATACAAGTTGGTATTTGGTAAGGCATGTCACCTGCTTGTGGAGTTAGAACATCAAGCATGGTGGGCATTGAAGCAGTTGAACCTTGATCTCGATACTGCTGGAGAAAATCGAGTCACAGAGCTACACGAGTTGGAAGAGTTCAGATGTCAAACATTTGAAAGCACCAGTTATATAAAGAAAGAATGAAGAGATTACATGATAAAAACATTGTGGACCGAGATTTCAAACCAGGAGACAAATTATTGCTTTACTATTCAAGATTAAGATTGTTTCCGGGTAAGCTCAAGTCCCGATGGTCTGGACCTTTTAAAGTGGTCAACGTGTTTCCTTCTAGTACTGTGGAAATTAATACTGATGATGGATCTAAATCCTTCAAGGTCAATGGACAACGATTAAATAGGTATGTGGGAATGAATGAAACCAGTGAGCTGGCTGTTGTGCACCTGCTTGAACCTAAAAGGCTGAGCGATCCTTAATTGCGCTCATTCTGCGTCGTGCCGTGATGGTAAATCAGGTGCTTCATGGGAGGAAACCCATTGATTTTTGTACTCTTCGTGCCGCAACGTTAAATCAAGCGCTGGTTGGGAGGCAACCCAACATACATAGTGTTAAAGAAAAAAAAAAAATATATATATATATATTTTGGCTGACGATGAGACTAGCACTACTGCACTAATCGTGCGCTAGAGGTCGCGTTAATGGGGTTTCTCATTGCCTCCAGCACATAGCCATTAGCGCGGCCGCGCTAATCTAGCTCTAAGCTCGCGCTAGTCCGTCTCGACACAGGTAAGTTTTCTTTTCCGAATTTTTTATTTATCTATTTTCTTACACTGATTTTTCCCAACCACCCAATTACACCCCCCACAACCGACACACCTCTCTCTCTCTCAATAAAACTCTAATCTCCCCCCCCCCCCCCCC
>ML421687.1:0-17276 GCA_005239525.1 Nicotiana knightiana | reverse complement strand
TATATATATATATATATATATATATATATATATTTAATTGCTTAACTGCCTTCACATGCCAACCGCTTTCATCATATTCTGTCACATTTATATTATTGGACCTTAGTGAGTGTCAAGTCGACCTCTCGTCATTACTTATTTGAGATTAGACGGGATACTCACTGGGTACATATCTGTTTATGTACTCATGCTATACTTGCTGTGCATTTTATTGCACAGGTAATTTCATAGCAATGTAGAGGATTCAGAGACATAGGCGAGCTGCATCATCTGGAGGTGATCCGCAGCTGATATAGTCACCTTCATACTGTATTTATTTCATTTTAAATTTCCTTGTCTAGTTCTATTTCGGACAGGCTTTGTAATGATTGTATAAATTCTTAGAAATTGCTCATGCACTTGTGACACCGGGTTTTGGGATATGTGTTGGGATATAATTGCTTAAATGAAATCTTTAAACCATTATTTTTAATTAACAGACTTTTATTTGATTAATATGTAATTTAGGAAAAAGAAATGTTTTTTTTCATAAATGTTTTAAAATCGGAAAGGTGTTTCAATATCCGCATGAGTTGGCTTGCCTGACATGGATGTCCGACGCCATCACGAACTTAGGGATTTTGGGTCATGACACACAACATGGTGGAGACTAGTTCTGATACTCGTGCGAGGTGTATTGATATCCCAGTCCAAAGGTCGTACCGTGACGTTTTAATTGTATTGGTTCGGTGATCCCTTGGAGATTCTTGCCAAGACCTCTGCTAGGTTCATACCATGTCTATGCTAATATGCTTTCTATCTCTCTACTCCACCATTTATCTTTCTCGATTGAGTTAACACGCTCAATATGGTGGTAAGTCTCTCCCCCTAGCTTCCTTCTATTATCCACAACCGAAACAGTCTGATTGATGTAAATAGGGTTACTCCCGTCTCCATGAATGATCACCTCCTGATGATTCCATTAGAACTTCACGGCCTGATGTAGAGTAGATGCTACAGCCCCAGCGCTGTGTATCCAGGGTCGTCCTAATAGCAGATTTTATGAGGTAGATATGTCGAGCACTTGGAATTCAACATCAAACCAAGTTGGGCCCATTTGTAAACAGAGGTTGGTTTCTCTGATCGTGGCCCTTTGAGACCCATCGAACGCTTTCACATTCATACTTCTAGCTCGTATCTTTTCAAAGTGGTCAATGGACAGATGTTGAGAGTTGAACCTTCATCTATCAGGAGCCTGGCAGTAAATTTTTCTTCGCTCTACACTGTGATATGCAGCGCCCTGTTGTGACTTAACCCTTCCGGCGGTAGTTCGTCTTCATGGAAAGTGATCTTATGTCTTTCCAATACTTGTCCTACCATGTTAGCCATCTCCCCACTGGTAATGTTGTTGGGTACATAAGCCTCATTCAATACCCTCATCAATGCGTTCCTATGTGCTTCAAAATTCTGTAGTAATAGAATGGATATCTGAGCAGGGGTTTTGTTCAGATTGTCAACCACAAAATATTCTCTTGCTTGCATCTTTCCCCAAAGATCATACGGGCCGGTTACAATGATAGGCTGTTTGGAAGCGGTTTCTTTACTGGTTCCCCCCAAATGCTCATGCATGTAAACCCTACCAGTTCTGGTCATCCCCTGCGCTACACCAGTTTCTTCCATTTTCCCTTTTCCTTCCCTTTGTACTTAAAGGATGGTGGGGGTGCTACCGTTACAGTGAATGACGCAGCCACTTCTACTTCAAACGAATCAGGCGTGGTTGAAGGTGTTGTTACTTCAACCTCGAATGGAGTTGGCGTGGTTACCTCAACCTCAATCGGTGACTGTATATGTACCATAATAGGTGTGAGAGTGACTGTAGGTTTTTTAGGATCGTCCCCTTCTCGAATGAGCCTAATCGATCCTTCCGGATCCCATTCTTCTTCAGTTTCTATCACATTTACTCCCTCGCCTCTGTGATCCGGGAGGGGATTGTTGTGGACATTAGGTGCAGTTTTCTTTGCATGTATACCTTTGATATCAATCAACGTCTGGATCTTGTCCTTTAGAGTGCGACATTCATTAATAATTTTACCCTTCATGCCTGAGTGGTAGGCACATGTCTTGTTTGGATTGACCTACTGAGAGGAATTTTTCATGGCAACAACGGGAATGTGAGTGACATAACCGAAAGCTTTCATTTCTCATACAACTGGTCGATGAGTTCAGAAATATGGGTGTATTGTTTGGGCGGTCTACGGTCAAAATTTGGTTTGGGTTTTTGATAGTTTTGGCGGGCTGGTGGTGAGTAGTAATATGCTGGCTGGGTGTTGTAAGTATGGTAAGTGGTGGCAGGTTGTGGATATTTGGGAGGTGAAGGCTGATATGTGGGTGGAGGTGTTTAGTATGCGAGGGGAGATTTCGGACCTTGGCTACCATCATAGCCCCTACTTTCTTCTTTTTGGATATGCCTCCTAATTGCAAGGCTTTTTTCGTAGCTTGTAATGCCTCAAAATTCATTACCATCCCACTTTTGATTCCCTCTTGTATTCTTTCTCCCAATTTGATGATGTCGGAGAACTTATGATTCTCAATAACCGTTAACTTCTCATAATATTGTGGATCCTGGGTCCGGACAAAGAATTTGTTCATTTGTTCTTCTTTCAATGCCGACCTTACTTTCGCATCTTCTGATCTCCACCGAGTAGTATACTTGCGGAAAGTCTCTGTTGGCTTCTTCTTAAGTATCTGGATAGAAAACATCTGGTGCATTCTCTGTATTAAATCTAAATCGATCCATGAAATCTGACGCCATGCTTACCTAGTTAATACACTTCTTTGGATTTTGACTGATGTAAAAGGATAAGGCGTCTCCAGTGAGTCTCCTCATGAACAACTTCATGCGGATTCTTTTATCTTTACCAACCCCTACGAGGTTGTCGCAATACGTCCTCAAATGCACCTTCGGATCGCCTAACCCGTCGAACATTTTGAACTTAGGAGGTTTGTAACCCTCTAGCAGTTCTACGTCCAGTTGAATACACAAATCCTCATAGTTCAAACCTTCGATGCCTTTACCACCCTCAACGCCTTGGACTCGACTTGTAAGTTTCTTAAGTTCCTCTGCCATATTCTTGATGACCAGGTCCTTCTCGGTAGATTCTGGTATGTACGGGGTTTGTTGTGAAGTGTGGGGTAAGGTTTCTATGTATATGGGGTTACTTTGGTGGACTCTAGGGATTTGGGTGTAGTGGTGATCATTGGTTGAGTTCTGGGGATCAGGGGTAAGCTGTGGTGTGTTTTGAGGAGTGTGGTAGGTGGTAGTTTGTGGGTACTATGTTGGATGGTGTTGGTGCTGTGGATGAGTTAATACTGGTGGATGATTAGGATTTTGCGGGTGCTGGTTTTGTGTGTTTTGAGGAGGTGTTGGGTTTTGAGCGTTTTGTTGGTTGATATCTGGGACATTCAAGGTGAGGGAGAGGTTTTCCAAGTTATGGACCTTCTTAAGTTCCCCTTGTAACTCCAGTATCTTTTTCTCTAACCGTAAAACCAAGTCATTCAGTGCCGGAGTACTCTAACCATACGAAGTTTCAACATTCTCTGCATGCATAACGTTGTCTTTCCTGATACCACTCATATCGTCCATCTTAGCTTTTCCTCTGTTCTTAGGATCACTTGGAGGAGGAGGAGGTGGAGGACCTCTAGATCTGGTATGATATGCTGATGATGCCATTATGCACGAACCGACCTTAGGGGATGGGAATAAACAAAGAAAGAAGAAAAGAAAAATGTAAACAAGTCAGTAGGGAATATTAGAAGGATATTTGCAGTATTTAAACACGTATTGCGGAATTATAAGTTCGCGTCCTAATTTGGGGGAACTCATTGTGCCCGAGGTAGGCCTAATGACATATAGATTTGGAGAAAACTCAATGCCTATAATTGCATCATTTCATTAATATGATAAATGGACCGAATCCCTACTAAAACGACAATAATTATAAAGAGTCACTAGTGGTATTTGCCTTATTACAATCAAATTCTAAAACGAATTTAAAATAAGTAAATATCAATCCTGATCTACTCGGTCCCAAAGGGACCTTCTCCAAGCTTGGCCTTCTTAGCCTCAACAATCAGATTCACTAGGCCGCTCATGTATAACATCAGACATGTCCTCGCTAGATACCCTCCTTCATTGCAGTTTGTGTTCTGACAATCCGAGACCCTTTTTCCTCGTGTTTCCCTCAAGTTCCATCAAACCCTACCCCATATTCTCCAACCTCTCTGTTGACTTAGTATATATTCCCCTCTATTCGTTGATTTCTTCCATGTCCACTTTATGTTGTTCAAATACCTGGCCTCATATTCGAAAATCCTTTTCCGCAACCTCCTGTATTTACTTGCGCCTCAGCAGCGTCGTCTATGACCCTATTTCTTAAATAAACCCCTGGCTTGACCTCTATCTCTATGTCATCGACCAACCATGATGGGTAGAAGTACACATGGCTGGCATGATATCGATCTGGCTCAATAGTATCCTTTTCTACAACAATCTTTTGATTCCACATATGTTGTGCCTCGAACTTAAATGGAATGGCATTCCCTTGGAAGTCTGCTTTTTAATGAACCATTTTGGAAACTCGTGGTATGACCTGTTTCCTTCCAGCTTGCCTCATGACTTTGATATGAGCATAAGTGTTGGCCCATGTCACTAAATGGGTTTTGAAGATTGACAAATGTTGACAAGATGAACCAGGTCCATCAAATCATACACACCTGAATGGAGCAGTTGGCACAAGAATCGTACAAGCATAGGAGAAATCAGTGATTGCTAAGTATCAAAGAACTAAGAGGATTTCTCCTAATACGAAAAGATTGCAAACTGATGTAGATGAAAGAAGTTGAATTCAGCAAGGACAGAAACAAAGGAAGGAAGTTAAGTTTGATAAGAACTTTTTCTCCCAGGTAGAATCGGGCCAGAACTCAAAAACTGACTTCATAAATACTCAAAGTATTACTACTAAAATACAAGACACAAAAAGGACGCACAAAGGCTAAATTGAATCAAGTTCTGTAAGCAAAATTCCCAGGTTATTTGCAAGTAGAAGTATTGTGCAAAGACTACAGTTCAACTAGAAGAAACATTTCCATTCGTATAGTTGGGTGTAATAGGAGTTTTAACATTGTATCTTTTCAGCTTTCTTAGAAGCAAATTGCAATAGGTACACACTGTTCAAGTTAGAGTTAGCTTGACGTCTGTAGAAATTAGCTAGAGGCTAGTTGATACAAAGAGGATTAGAGTTAGTCCTAGAATTACAAAAAATTTTATTTTGTAAGTCCGTTTTGGCTCAGAGTTTTTAGTGAAGTGTTTGAGAAAATCCTACTGAGGAGTAGGTCGTGGTTTTTTCCCCTTTTGAGCCAGGTGTTTTTCCACGTAAAAATATCTGTGTCTTTACTTTACTGCTTTATTATTCCGCAAATAGTAGTAAGTAGTACACCTAGAAGAACCAAGTTCTTTTTACTAGACAACACTCGAAAATTGGGTACTGCGCAATTAACTTATAATATTGTGTAGTATTGACGTCTAAAACATCAATTGGTACCAGAGTAGGTTATCCTTGAAAAGGCTAACACCTTGGAAAAGATCAAGATGAGTGCACCACCTGGGAACTGGGAAGGTCAATCAACTGCAAGACCACCACTCTTCAACGGTCAGTACTATTCTTGGTGGAAGAATAGAATGAAGGATCACCTTATTGGAGAGGACTATGAACTCTGGGACATAGTCACTGATGGACAACTTGTAACAATGAAGAAAATTGCTGAAGGTGAGGATGTACCTAAGACTAGGGCTGACTGCACGACTGAAGATATGAAGAAATGGGAGAAGAATGCCAAAGCAAAGAAGTGGCTAGTGTGTGGATTGGGACCAAATGAATACAGTAGAATCCAAAGCTGCACCACTGCCAAAGAAATCTGGGATACTCTACAAGTAGCTCATGAAGGAACAACTCAAGTGAAGACGTCTAGAGGTACACTACTATACTATCAGCATGAAAACTTCACTATGAAAGAAGGAGAGTCAATTCAGGAAATGTACACAAGGTTCACAACCTTGACAAATGAACTCAAGTCTCTTGGAAGAATCATACTTGAAGAAGACAAGGTAGAGAATATCTTAACAAGGGTTCTGCCTATCTCTTGGGAAAGCAAGATCACTGCTATCCAGAAATCCAAAAATATGGCAGCCCTTAGACTGGATGAGCTGATTGGGAACCTCACTGCCTATGAACTCAGATGGAAAACCATGAAGATGGATGCCCCAAAGAAGGAGAGAAGTCTAGCACTGAGGATCACTGAGGGAGCTGATCTGGAGGAAGATGAGATGTCCATGATAACCAAAGAATTCAGAAACTTTCTCATGAGGAAGAAGGTCATCTCCAGGAGAGGAAACTCCAACAAGGCAAAGGCACCAGTAAGGTTAGCTAATAGGGGATGCTATAAATGTGGCAAGACTGACTATCTCATTAAAAACTGTCCTTAGTGGGAAGTAGAGTGGAAAAAGGAAAAATATGAGAGAAGTNCCATCTCATTAAAAACTGTCCTCAGTGGGAAGTAGAGTGGAAAAAGGAAAGATATGAGAGAAGGAACATGAGGAAGGAACAGGTTCAACCCAAGACAAACACAACAAAAGCTATGGTTGCTGCTTGGGGGGAAGTTCAGATGAAGAATCAAAAGATGGTGAGACAGAAGATCAGGCTCTCATGGAAATTGGAGAATCTGATGAGGAGACTTACGAAGAACCAGAGGTAAGTATCTCACAACTTAAAACTAAAATAAAGTTTTTATCTAAGGAGAAACTCTCTGAGTTGCTACTTGACTTCATAGATGATTCTGAGGAAACAACCAAAGAGAAAGATAAACTATCTAAACAGTGTGCAATGCTAAAATAAAAATGCATGGACCTGGAGATAAGGGTCAGTGAATCTGAAAAGAAAAAAACTGTCTTGATGAACCAGGTTCATCCACTCGAAATTGAGATTCTAGAGCTAAAATATGAAAACTTAAAGTTAAGACTAGGATCCAGTAAAAATATAGTTCATCACTCTCATGTCATGTTAGAACAAAACATAGGAAAATTAAAAGATAAGATGTATGCCAAGGACGAGAAAATAAGAACTCCTAATGAACAACTTGGCAAAGTCAAACATGAATTAGATCGAACCTGTAAATGAAACAAATCATCTGATGCCCTGATATGGCTTCAAGAGAATCACAATAGCAACAGAAGAAGGATTGGTTTTGGGAGTCAATTGCCTAAGTGGGATCCCAAAATCAAGTATCTCACTCTCCCTGAAAATAAAATCTGCACCCATTGTGGGAAGACTGGTCACTATAAATATGAGTGTGTTGTAAAAGAGAAGGCCAGTCAGAAAAATGAGAGATTTATTAAAAAGTAAAACTGGCTACCAAACTTGGCCAAAAAATATCTGATTCATCCATTCTCTCATAAAAAAGAAATATTGAACAAGTGAGAGGAGGCAGCCAGATTTGGTCCTTGGATAGTGGCTGCTCAAAACATGGAACAGAAGGAGGAAATGTCTCCTTTGGAAACGGAAAGAAAAGTGAAATCATTGGGGTTGGTAAAGTAGGTAAGGATGATACACGATCTATTGAACATGTGTATCTTATAGATGGCTTGAAATATAGTCTGATAAGTGTATCACAACTATGTGATAGAGGTAACCTGGTTGCTTTTACTTTCACAAAATGTTTTGTGATCAACCTTCTTACTTGAAATATTGTTTTGCAGGGAAAAAGAATGAATAACATCTATGTCATAGATTTGTCCACACTATCTGAAAATGAACTCACTTGTCTAAGTGTGTTGGACAGTGATTCCCTTCTGTGGCACAAACGATCATGCAAGTCTAACTCAGCTTACAAACTAGTTTGGGTCCTTAAAACTAACCTCTTATTTCCTTTTGTAGGTTCAAGTGAGAGGAGGCAGCCAGATTTGGTACTTGGATAGTGGCTGCTCAAAACATATGACTGGGAACATGGAACAGAAGGAGGAAATGTCTCCTTTGGAAACGGAAAGAAAAGTGAAATCATTGGGGTTGGTAAAGTAGGTAAGGATGATACACGATCTATTGAACATGTGTATCTTATAGATGGCTTGAAATATAGTCTGATAAGTGTATCACAACTATGTGATAGAGGTAACCTGGTTGCTTTTACTTTCACAAAATGTTTTGTGATCAACCTTCTTACTTGAAATATTGTTTTGCAGGGAAAAAGAATGAATAACATCTATGTCATAGATTTGTCCACACTATCTGAAAATGAACTCACTTGTCTAAGTGTGTTGGACAGTGATCCCCTCCTGTGGCACAAACGATCATGCAAGTCTAACTCAGCTTAACAAACTAGTCTCTAAGGACTTAGTGGTAGGACTTCCTAACATTAAGTTCAAGGAAGACAAAGTTTGTGAGGCATGTGCTAGGGGAAGTAGGTAATGTCCTCTTTCAAAGCAAGAAAATGGTCAGTATCACCAAGACGTTGGAACTGGTTCATATGGATCTATGCGGTCCTATGAGAACTTTAAATAGAAGTGGTAAGAGATATGTGATGGTGCTAGTTGATGATTTTTCAAGGTTCACTTGGACCTTATTCCTGTCATATAAGGATGAAGCATTGACATGTTCACCTCATTTATTAAGAAAATTCAAAATCAATTGGGACATCAACTGACATTAATAAGATCTGACCATGGTACTAAATTTGAGAATATTAAGTTTGCTGAGTTCTGTAATGAACATGGTGTTAATCATAATTTTTCTGCTCCTAGAACCCCACAGCAAAATGGGATTATTGAAAGGAAAACCAGAACTCTTGAAGACATGGCAAGAACCATGCTTCTATCAAGAAAACTACCTCACAGCTTTTGAGCAGAAGCAATTAACACTGCATGCTACATTATTAATAGATGCATTACTAGACCGCCGGTAGAGAAAACTCCATATGAATTACTAAAGGGGAGAAAGCCCAATATATCCCATCTTAGGGCTTTTGGATGCAAGTGTTATGTGCATAATAATGGCAAAGATTCTCTAGGAAAATTTGATCCCAGAAGTGATGAGGGAGTGTTCTTGGGATATTCAACACATAGCAAAGCTTATAAAATATACAATAAAAGAACTATGTGTGTAGAAGAAAGTGTACATGTTGTCTTTGATGAAACTAACACTTTATCTGAGAGACAGGAACCAGAAGATGAGGAACTTGGACTGGTGAGGAGCAATGACCACATTGAAGCACCTATGGCAGATGGAACAGGTGATGGACCAGGTTCAACAACCCCACGCAACTTGATAGGGGGAACTCTACATGGAAATATTGGCCCTGATCTTGTTCCACAACTACAAAACAACATGGAAAAATCCAGAAATGAACAACTGGTACTCAAACCACACAGATATCAGAGTTCTCATCCTCTTGAGAACATCATAACAGATTTGAGATCTGGAATCAAAACTAGATCCTCCTTGAAAAAATTTGTGTGCGTTTGATGCATTTCTATCATTGATTGAACCAAAGAACATTGCTGAAGCCCTGCAAGATGCTGACTGGGTAACAACCATGCAAGAAGAGCTGAATCAATTTGAGAGAAGTCAAGTATGGCACTTGGTACCCAGGCCACTAGACAGATCAGTATTGGCACCAAGTGGGTATTTAGGAACAAGCTCGATGAGGATGGAACTGTTACAAGAAATAAGGCTAGACTGGTTGTTCAAGGATACAACCAAGAAGAGGGAATTGACTATGATGAGACCTTTGCTCCTGTGGCAAGATTGGAGGCAATCAGACTTCTTATAGCATTTGCTGCACACATGGAATTCACTCTTCATCAGATGGATGTAAAGAGTGCCTTTCTTAATAGCTATTTGAAGGAAGATATATTTGTAAAACAACCTCCTGGTTTTGAAAGTAAAGAGTCACCTAATCATGTATATAAACTTGAAAAGGCTCTCTATGGTCTCAAGCAAGTGCATAGAGCTTGGTACGAGAGATTATCAAAATTCCTGCTGGAACATGGGTACAAAAGAGGCAAGATAGACAGTACTATGTTCCTAAAGGAGAAGGGAGAAGATCTTCTGATTGTACAAATATATGTTGATGATATCATATTTGGGGAAACTACTGAAAAGCTTAGCAAGGAATTTGCTACATTAATGGGGAGTGAATTTAAAATGAGTATGATGGGTGAACTAACCTTCTTCTTAGGTTTGCATATCAAACAAACTCCACATGGCACAATGATACATCAACAGAAGTACGTGAAAGAACTCCTCAAGAAATTCAAAATGGAGGAGTAAATGGAGATATATACCCCAATAGCCACAACTACAAAATTGGATGTGGATGAACCTGGTTCATCCATTGATCAGAAGACATACAGAGGGATGGTTGGGTATTTACTCTATCTTACTGCAAGTAGACCTGATATAGTGTTCAGTGTGGGACTATGTGCTAGGTTTCAAGCCAATCCAAAGGAGTCCCACCTCACTGCAGTAAAAAGAATTTTAAGATATCTGAAGGGCACCACTGATCTGTGCCTTTGGTATCCTAAAGGTAGTAATTTTGACCTTGTAGGATATGTTGATGCTGATTATGCAGGTTTCCTGGTTGACAGGAAAAGTACTTCAGGCATGGCTCACTTTTTGGGCTCCTGCCTTGTCTCTTGGGCCACCAAGAAACAAAATTTAGTAGCCTTGTCTACTACTGAGGCTGAATATGTAGCTGCAACCTCTTGCTGTGCCCAGTTGCTATGGATCAAGCAACAACTCCTGGACTTTGGTATAGATGTGGGATGCATTCCTATTTACTGTGATAACGCTAGTGCAATCAGTATGACTAAGAACCCGGTTCATCACAAGAGAACCAAGCACATACATGTTAGGCACCATTTCCTGAGGGATAACTATGAAAAGGGAATGATCTCAATCGATTCTGTGCTACTAATCATCAAATTGCTGATATATTTACCAAAGCATTGAGTATGGAGCATTATGAGAGAAACATGCTTGAATTAGGGATGATTAAGATTACCTAATTGAAAAAAAAGGTTATTTTTGGCTAGAAAATTTTAATTAGGTACGTAATCAGATTAATCATTGCTCAGTACTATGTCTTTCTTTCCCTACTCTTCTGCCATGTATTAATATGATTCCCTAGTCACTAATGATGTTTCTCTATCTTTGTGAATTGAGGAAAAATAAAGATTTTTAACATGGATGAACCTGCCATGCTGCTTTACGTGACTGACAAGGTACGTTCTCATCTCCATACATGTATTAATTCAAGTACAGTCATACATGAGCAGGACTCTATCCATTTATGGTTCAAATTCAATTCTCGTACTTACCCAAATATTGAACCAGTTTCAAGAAGTCCCGTCTCAATTAATTAGCCTAGTTTTAGGGGGAAAGTAACTGTCTAATCAATGTCAAATCACTGACAGTTCTTAATCGATTAGGATCCTACTTGGTTAATACACTTCTGTTGAAATCTCCCCAGCCACAAGTTATAAATAGACCATCATTACTCATTGTGCATAAAACACTAGATGAACCTTGTTCAACTCACTCAACTCAAAATCCCCACTGCCTTTTATTTTCTTCTCTCTCCAACCAAATCAAAATTATGTCGTTTCCTTCACCAGCTTCTTCTGACTCATCCCCAAACAGAGATTATGATGGGGGAAACTATGAATCCAATTCAAACTGTCCCTCAGTCTATAGTTCCGAGTCTCCTAAAAAGTCATCA
This sequence comes from Nicotiana knightiana, assembly GCA_005239525.1. Classification (NCBI taxonomy): domain Eukaryota; kingdom Viridiplantae; phylum Streptophyta; class Magnoliopsida; order Solanales; family Solanaceae; genus Nicotiana; species Nicotiana knightiana. Next base: position 5,471 of record ML421687.1, on the reverse strand, counting down.
TCCCTAGAACATTCTACCATCCCTGAACCCACACCAAGCCCTACCCCAGCCCCCAAAACCCATCGTGTTAAGGTTCTTGCACGTAAATATGTGGCTTCTGGTTCAAGAGAAAAATTCTTGGAAGAATTTTTACGTGCTAAGGAAGGCTCTAAACCAAAATCATCCAATGATTCATTTATATCAGCCAATGAAGACGAAGCACCCGGTTCATCCAGTGCTGAGAAAGGTAATACTGAAGTTACCTCTGATTTAAATCCTGCTGAGAATCGATTTTTGTTGGTAGGGTCTGTGGTGGATGTGGAAGTGCCAAGAAAGCAAAGAAAATTTGGGAAAGAGAAAAATCTTGAGAACGATGGTGAAGTAGATGTGAGGGGATCCGGGGAGAATGGTACCACACTTACAATTGTGGCCCCATTCTTGAAAATCTTGAAAAAAATGTCATGGTTTTAGGGGGAACTACCGAAGTTGAGGAAGTTGCTGCTGGGTTGGAGAAGTTGATGAAGGAAATTGATAAACATGTTTCTTCTGGGGAAGAAAATTTGGCTGAAAGACTAAAGAAGCCGGGGGACTCATACAACCTCAAGAATAGAAGGACTCCAAAGTCCAGAAAGTCTAAAGCCTCAGTTTTTTCAAAGAAAAGGAAGACTGCTGATTCTGTTGGTGTACCTGTTCCTAGGGTACGTGCGACGAGAAATACTATACGAGAAGAGGAGGAGAAATTGGAAAAAGCTCTGCAAGAGAGAAAAAGAAAGAAGGCAGAGAAGGGGAAAGCAAAGGTAGGGGAACCTGTTGTTGTTGACGACGAAGTGTGGTTGGACCTGGTCCAACAAGAAGAGGAGGCTGCTCCAGTGGTTACCAAGACTCCCAAGCCCAAAAAGGCTAAGACTTCTTCAAAGAAATCAGCTACTGTGTCCATCACCACTAGGAGTACTACTTCAAGGACTACATCTAAGATAAAGAAAGTGAAGAAAGTACAGATTATTGAGAGGGATGATGATCCAGAATGGAGTGGAGAGGAAGAGAAGGAGGTTGGAGAAGTGTCTACTGACAAAGTTGCCATGTTTGGCAAGAGAAAACTCTTGAAAAGGAAATTGTTGAAGGATTTGTAGGAGCCTGGAATGAGGTATTTATTGGATTTTCTGGCAGCACAGGGTTGGAAGGACATGGTCCTTCGTATGGAAGGCAGGCTGGTTAGAAATGAGGTTGTGGAGTTCATGGGGAATGCCACAGTCATTGGAGGTAGGGTCACCTCATTGGTCATGGGAGTTGAAGTCTCCCTTGATGCTCAAGAACTGGGAGTCATTCTAAACATTCTAGCTGAGGGTTATGAAGACTACACGAGGCAGAGATGGCTGTGTTTAGATGGAATGGCTTCAGCTTTTAATATCACCAGATTATTCTACGACAATGAGAAGGAGATTGAACCTAGGCCTGTGTACAAGAGTGAGATGAAGCCTGAGCATAAGCTGTTCTTTGAATTTGTGATCAAGTTCCTGCTGCCCAGACAAGAACATAGACACACTGCTAACTACATGGATTTAACCCTTATGGAGTGTCTGTACAGAGGCAAGAAGATTAATTGGCCAGCTTTTATCATCCAGCTCTTGGACAGAGTGGTGAATGTCACCAAAGCACATGCAATCCCTTATGGCTTTATTTTGATTGCCGTTCTTGCTCATTTTGAAGTTCCTACAAAGAAGGTTGAGATGGCTACTGCTAAGGATTTCTTTGGGAAGGACACTCTGCTGTCTTGTGATTATACTGTCAATGCCTCGACAGATGAACCTGGTTCATCTCGAAATCTACCAATCAACAGCAAGGTCCGTACTCTGGTGCAAGAAAGCGAGTTAAAGGATATGGACATCCTTCGATTGAGGTCTCGCTTAATTGAGGTGGAAGTGTGATGCTCTCAAAGATGGGTTAGCAAAGGAGAAGGAGAAAAATGAAGGTGTTTTACACCAAATGCTGTCCCTTCCACAAACCCAAAACCCAGCCTCATATGCACCCTCCCAGCCTTAGGAATGTCCAGTGCTACCCCCTCCAAACCTATCAAGTGTCCAGTTCGGGACATTGTCTAGTTTTTGTTTCAGTTTTTATTCTATTTTTCTCATGTTTTGGCTGTCTATGATTTTAATCTGTTTTGGTGCTGATCATCCCTGTGAACCAATGAAAGCTTGCTGTTTTGAAAAATGTCTCAATTTCTTATTTAGCTTACATTATTAGTTTCTTGTGATGATTAATCATGTTTCCACCTGCAATTGCCTATCTTGGCCATGAGTGAGAATTAAAAACTGGTTAATATCATTTTGCAGCTTTTCGATGATGCCAAAAGGGGGAAGATGTGTTGTGATTTTCAAAAAGTAATATTTATAACCTAATGAACCTGGTTCTCAATGATTAATGCTTAAAAATATACAAAGAAGTGTATACAGGATAAAAACACAGAGTTTGTCATCATCAAAAGGGGGAATTTGTTGGCCCATGTCACTGAATAGGTTTTGAAGATTGACAAATGTTGACAAGATGAACCAGGTCCATCAAATCATACACACCTGAACGGAGCAGTTGGCACTAGAATCGTACCAGCGTAGGAGATATCAGTGATTGCTGAGTATCAAAGAACTAAAAGGATGTCTCCTAATACGAAAAGATTGCAAACTGATGTAGATGAAAGAAGTTGAATTCAGCAAGGACAGAAACAAAGGAAGGAAGTTGAGTTTGATAAGAACTTGTTCTCCCAGGTAGAATCGGGCCAGAACTCAACAACTGACTTTATAAATACTCAAAGTATTATTGCTGAAATACAAGACACAAAAAGGACGCACAAAGGCTAAATTGAATCAAGTTTTGTAAGCAAAATTCCCAGGTTATTTGCAAGCAGAAGTATTGTGCAAAGATTACAATTCAACTAGAAGAAACAGTTCCATTCGTTTATCATTGAGTCCAGTTGGGTGTAATAGGAGTTTTAACATTGTATCTTTTCTGCTTTCTTAGAAGCAAACTGCAATAGGTACACACTGTTCAAGTTAGAGTTAGCTTGATGTCTGTAGAAATTAGCTAGAGGCTAGTTGATACAAAGAGGATTAGAGTTAGTCCTAGGATTACAAAAGAGTTTATTTTGTAAGTCCATTTTGGCTCAGAGTTTTGAGTGAAGTGTTTGAGCAAATCCTACTGAGGAGTAGGTCGTGGTTTTTTTACCTTTTGAGCCAGGTGTTTTTCCACGTAAAAATATCCGTGTCTTTACTTTACTGCTTTATTATTCCGCAAATAGTAGTAAGTATTACACCTAGAAGATCCAGGTTCTTCTTATTAGACAACACTCGAAAATTGGGTACTGCACAATTAACTTATAATATTGTATAGTATTGACGTCTAAAACATCAATAATGATATATACCCCTTAATCCAATTAGCACTAGATGAGGAACATCTCTCAGCCTGATGATGAACTCACTACTAGGGAACCACTCGAACAACCAATGGACCTTGTCATCAGTCAAATTGCTAAAGAAGTGTACCCAGCTCACAGTGTTTCCCGGTTGTGAAAACCTGTCCAGGATAAAAGTCATTCTCTTTGAATGGTGATAGTTATGTGGTCATTGAATGGTCGCCGCAGAAATTCTTGATGGTATTGTCCTCTCTGAAGGTGTTCCAACAACCATATTTGCAGCAACAAATTGCAATCCTCAAAATGCCTATATCCTTTTTTTCACCGATGTAAGGCTCGGTATCTCTCAGCCACGATCATTAGGATAATAATGTAAGTCTGCCCCTTAATTCCTTCCATTAGGGTCTTAGTGACCATAGCTAGGGGAGTGTGGCTCCTTTCTCCTTGTATCGGGAATACCGGCATCCCCAGAAAACTAACAATGAATACAAAAACCCGGCGGTGAGTCCAACCCAGAGAAGTGATGACAAACTCATCATGATAAAGGCGATAGGACTTGGTGTGCCCATAACGCTCGTAAAGGAAATCGAATAGTATGTAAGATTTATTTAGACAGACTAACTCATCATTTTTCCTGAAACCCATCATCTTTAGAAAGCTTCAAGAAGTACGATTTTTCGGTACCAACAAACCAGGGCTATCCCATGGGAGCCCAGCAAAGCCTCCTATTTCCTCTAGAAGGGGAGTCATTTATATATCACCACAATGGAAGACGACCCTGTTCTCATCCCAGAACATAGTAGCAGCCTCAATCAGTGCATTATTTGGCTGAATATCTAATAAAGAAGGTAGATTCCCGAGAACTCTTTTCACATAGTCTTTGTCGCTTGGCGAGAGATTTCCCCCCCAATCTAGCAACAAAGGTGCGATACTTCGAACCATACCAAACCTGGGGAATTCGTGCCTTATTTCTACAAAACAAATAAAGTTAGCCCTTTCCCCCTTCGGATTCGACTATCTACAAATTAATGTTTAGCATATCGACACGTTTTCTCCAAATAATGCACATATCATGATTGTACCCATTGGGATTATGGAAAACCGGCGGGATTTGGACAAGGCTTGCCTTAGAGAGTTATTACGCAGATAGTGTTCTAAGCCATACTAGGTTTAGACATCATGCATGCACAATTAATATTAGAGCGGGGTTTTTTAGAAGAGTCTAGACCGGTACCCTAAAGTGCACAACTTGAGAGGGAAAGGTACGGAACTGTCGATTGCACTGCTGATCGACTAGTTTAACCGCAAATAAACCTTTCCAAATTTAAAAGAGTGATTTAGGAAGAGCGCGGACACTCATCAAGCATCAGTCTGCTATTCATTATGCACGAGTGGAATATGATGCGGAGCATGCTTTATGTAAAGATAAAAAACACGTTGTCAAGTATTTTTCATGATGAAGACAAGAAATGCAGAATTAAATGGAATGTAAAAACATAAAAAGAAAGAAAAACAAGGAAGAAGTTAGTTCGCGCAATGTGAAAAAAATTTGTAATAAAGAAAACGAAGGGGGTAGGGTTAGGGAGAGGCATGATGTAGCAAATTAAAAAATGATTTGGTGCAAGTGAATATGACTAGAAAATAAAGGAAAACACACATTGTAACCAAATTAAGCAAAGATTTGCAAATTAATACAAAATCAAATAAAGGGTAAAATGGGAAAAAGGGTATACAAGTAGCAACAAAAAGGGAAATGGGAGCGGGATATTCATGTAACAACAAAAAAATAAAGACACGCTTATCATAGAATGCTAATTCATATAGTCCAAGTTCGCAATGGTAAGAGCCTAAAAATATCCCCAGCGTAGTCGCCATGCTATCGCGCCCCTTTTTCTCGTGAAATCGGGTTTCGACACGTGACAACTCTTTTAAGGAAGGGTGCTAAAAGAGAGAGTCTCCACCTAACAAGTTTGAGGTGTGTTAGGACACCTATTTGCAAATAACTCTGGTTTAACCAGTTTGCATCACCAAATATCGGGTAAGGGCTCAAATTACCTCGAGGAGAAGGTGTTAGGCACTCCTC
>ML421685.1:3686-15130 GCA_005239525.1 Nicotiana knightiana | reverse complement strand
ATGGATTTGAATCTTTTGCTCAGGTCTTGCACACATTGTCTGTATGGAATAAGCTTGATGTCTCGAGTCTCCCATTCGCCTTGGGCTTGCCGGATAAGCAAATCAGAATCTCCCATAACCAATAGTTCATGCACATCCAGATCGAGGGCCATTTTCAGACACATGATACAAGCTTCGTATTCTACCGTATTATTAATACAAAAGAAATGGATTCGGGCCGTTGCAGGGTAATGTTGTCCGATAGGCGAGATGAGGATTGCCCCGATCCCAACTCCTTTGATATTGACAGCCCTATCAAAATACATTTTCCATACATAGCTGGTGTCCGGAACTACTTCCTCTATTGAGTTGACCTCTTCGTTTGGGAAGTATGTGCTCAGTGGCTTGTAATCATCATCAACTGGATTCTCTGCCAAATGATCTGCCAAAGCTTGTGCTTTCATTGCGGTGCGAGTGACATAGACAATGTCGAACTCTGTGAGCAGAATCTGCCATTTTGCGAGCCTGCCAGTGGGCATCGACTTTTGAAAGATGTACTTCAAAGGATCCATTCTGGATATGAGGTAAGTGGTGTAGGCTAGGAGATAATGCCTCAACTTCTGAGCAATCCAAGTCAAGTCACAACACGTCCTTTCTAAAAGGGTGTACTTAACCTCATAATTGGTGAACTTCTTGCTCAACTAATAGATTACCTGTTCTTTTTTGCATGTTGCATCATGTTGCCCCAGAACGCATCCAAAGGAATTATCCATCACCGATAGATATAAAAACAAAGGCCTACCAGGTTCGTGTGGGACCAGTACAGGAGGTTTTGACAGATAGTCTTTGATCCTATCAAAAGCTTTTTGGCAATCGTCCGTCCACTTGATAGCAGCATCCTTTTTCAGCAACTTAAAGATGGGTTCGCACGTGGTTGTGAGCTGAGCAATGAACCTACTGATGTAGTTCAACCTCTCGAGTAAACTCATGACTTCCTTTTTATTCTTCGGAGGTGGCAAATCTCGAATGGACTTTATCTTAGATGGATCCAATTTGATGCCTCTCTGGCTGACTATAAAACCGAGGAGTTTCCCAGATGGAACCCCAAATTCACACTTGGCTGGATTAAGCTTGAGGTCATACCTTCGAAGCCGTTCGAAGAACTTTTTTAAATCGCGCACGAGATCAGCTTGTGTCTTTGATATTATGATGACATCATCGACATAACTTCTATCTCTTTGTGCATCATGTCGTGGAAAATGGTGGTCATGGCCCTCATGTAAGTTTCCCCTGCATTCTTCAAACCGAATGGCATGACCCTGTAACAATAAGTACCCCATGGAGTGGTGAAAGCGATCTTTTCTACGTAANGGATACGTGGGAAGCTTATGAACCACTAGATCAACACTTAAACCCGGCATATCATCATAAGACCAAGAAAACACGTCTTTGTATTCAAATAAAAGTTGAATCAAGGAATCTCTGGTTTTTTGCTCAGTGTGAATGCTTATCTTTGTTTCTCTAAATTCTTCGTGACTCCCGATATTAATGGACTCAGTTTCATTGAGGTTGGGCTTAAGCTTATTTTTAAATTGTTCCAACTCTCTTGTTATTTCCTCAACAGCCTCATCTTCGTCATATTCAACATTTTGATGCATTATTTCGAAATTAGACAGCTTTTTAAGATCTGGGCGTGAATTTTGCATGCATGTCATGTTATTAAAGCTGGCATTAACGAAACTAAAATGGAAACAAAATGACTGAATTAGGAAAAGGAAAAGATACAAGATTTAATACGAAAATGATGTTTTAGACTTCAATACTACATAATATATAAGTTAAATGTGCAGTACCCAATTTTTGAGTGCTGTCGAATAAGAAGAACCTGGTTCTTCTTGGTGTACTACTTACTACTATTTGCGGAATAATAAACTAGTAAAGTAAAGACACAGATATTTTACGTGGAAAACACTTGGCTCAAAAGGTGAAAAAACCACGATCTACTCCTCAGTAGGATTTGCTCAAACACTTCACTAAACACTCTGAGCCAAACGGACTTACAAAATAAACTCTTTTATAATCCTAGGACTAACTCTAATCCTCTTTGTATCAACTAGCCTCTAGCTAATATGTGCAGACTTCAAGCTAACTCTAACTTGAACAGTGTGTACCTATTACAATTTGCTTCTAAGAAAGCTGAAAAGATACAATGTTAAAACACCTACTACAACCAACTACACTCAATGATAAACAATGTAACTGTTTCTTCTAGTTGAACTGTAGCCTTTGCACAATACTTCTGCTTGCAAATATCTGGGAATTTTGCTTTCAGAACTTGATTCAATTTAGTCTTTGTGCGTCTTTGTGTCATGAATTTCAGCAGTAATACTTTGAATATTTATAAATTCAGTTGTTGAGTTCTGGTCTGATTCTACCTGGGAGAAAAAGTTCTTATCAAACTCAACTTCCTTCCTTCATTTCTGTCCTTGCTGAATTCAACCTCTATTCTTTTCATCAGTTTGAAATCTTTTCGTATTAGGAGACATCCTCTTAGTTCTTTGATACTCAGCAAAACTGATATCTCCTATGCTTGTACGATTCTTGTGCCAACTGCTCTGTTCAGGTGTGTATGCTTTGATGGACCTGGTTCAACTTGTCAATATTTGTCAATCTTCAAAACCCATTCAATGAGCGGGCCAACAGAAACTGAATTGCATTTCATTGAATTCGAAAGGATAGAAGGGTTAACATCAAAACAAAACAATCATACTGAGATGTTTGGATTACAACCCTGAAAGTAACCCAAAATACAAAAAAAAGTTGCAAAAGCAAACTACCAAGACTCCTTCCTTGTAGGGAGAGGAGTTGTTTCCCAATGTTTGAGCATGGTATCTGGGCCAATTAGTTGCACATCGGAATGACTAGTGCCTTCACCAGAGTGGATCATATTCACTTCAGAAAACATCTGGCTGAATCCATGGCAAATTTCATTAAGTTTTGCCTGCGCCAAGGAATGTTGACCTTCTTGGAGTCGTGGCTTGACAAAAATGTAGAAAATGTGAGGGATGGGTTGTCGCAAGACCCATCCGTGCTTTTTGCGGTGTTTGGTTATGTCTTCGTCTGCTCTTGTCGGCTTGAAGCCTAAATCGAAAGTACCCTGGTTACTGAACGGAGAAATGGGCTCTGAAATTCCTTGCAATGATGCCCCCAAGCCTTTTCCTGGCTCATAACCTTGTCTTAGCATGAGTGCCGCCACCATTACAGATGTGCAGAAAGATGAGGATGCAGAATGGGCCTTTCTTCCTCAACATGGTCCACAACAACCACTTCAAAATCCTGATAGACGACGGACTCACACCCTTCCTTGGCCTCAATACAGGGGATTAACGGGTCGTTATAAATGGGTCCTTTTCTATGAAAGAATGGATGAATCAGATTTTTTCTGGCCCATTTTGGTAGCCAGTTTTTCCTTTTAATGAATCTCTCATTTTCTGACTGGCCTTCTCTTTTACAGCACACTCATATTTATATGGTCAATCTTCCCACAATGGGTGTAGATTTTATTTTCAGGGAGGGTGAGATACTTGCTTTTGGGATCCCACTTAGGCAATTGACTCCCAAAACCAATCCCTCTTCTGTTGCTACTGTGATTCTCTTGAAGCCATATCAGGGCGTCAGAGGATTTATTCCATTTACAGGTTCGATCTAATTCATGTTTGACTTTGCCAAGTTGTTCATTAAGAGTTCTTATTTGCTCGTCCTTGGAATACATCTTATCTTTTAATTTTCCTATGTTTTCTTCTAACATGACATGAGAGTGATCAACTACCTTTTTACTGGATCCTAGTCTTAAATTTAAGTTTTCAGATTTTAGCTCTAGAATCTCAGTTTCGAGTGGATGAACCTGGTTCATCAAGACAGTGTTTTTCTTTTAAGATTCTTTGACCCTTATCTCCAGGTCCATACATTTTGCTTTTAGCATTGCACACTCTTTAGATAGTTGATCCTTCTGTTTGATTGTTTCCTCGGAACCATCTATGAAGTCAAGTAGCAACTCAGAGAGTTTCTCCTTAGATAAAACTTGATTTTAGTTTTAAGTTTTGAGACACTTACCTCTGGTTCTTCATAAGTCTCCTCATCATATTCTCCAATTGCCATGAGATCCTGATCTTCTATCTCACCATCTTCTGATTCTTCATCTGAACTTTCCCCCCAAGCAGCAACCATAGCCTTTGTTGTGTTTGTCTTAGGTTGAACATGTTCCTTCCTTATGTTCCTTCTTTCATATCTTTTCTTTTTCCACTCTACTTCCCACTGAGGGCAGTTTTTTAATGAGATGGTCAGTCTTACCACATTTATAGCATCCCTCATTAGCTGACCTTTCTGGTGCCTTTGCCTTATTGAAGTTTCCTCCCCTGGAGATGCCCTTTTTCCTCATGAGAAAGTTTCTGAATTCTTTGGTTATCATGGCCATCTCATCCTCCTCCATATCATCTCCCTCGGTGATCCTCAGTGCTAGACTTCTCTCCTTCTTTGGGGCATCCATCTTCATGGTTTGCCTTCTAACTTCATAAGCAGTGAGGTTTCCAATCAACTCATCCAGTCTAAGGGTTGCCATATTTTTGGATTCCTGGATAACAGTGATCTTGCTTTCGCAGGATATAGGCAGAACCCTTGTCAAGATCTTTTCTACCTTGTCTTCTTCAAATATGATTCTTCCAAGAGACTTGAGTTCATTTGTCAAGGTTGTAAACCTTGTGTACATTTCCTGAATTGTCTCTCCTTCTTTCATAGTGAAGTTTTCATACTGAGAGTATAGTAGTGTACCTCTAGACCTATTCACTTGAGTTGTTCCTTCATGGGCTACTTGTAGAGTATCCCAGATTTCCTTGTCAATGGTGCAACTTTAGATTCTACTGTATTCATCTGGTCCTAATCCATACACTATCCACTTCTTTGCTTTGGCATTCTTCTCCCATTTCTTCAGATCTTCATCTGTGCAGTCAGCCCTAGTCTTAGGTACATCTACACCTTCAGCAGTTTTCTTCATTGTTGCAAGTAGTCCATCAGTGACTATGTCCCAGAGTTCATAGTCCTCTCTAATAAGGTGGTCCTTCATTCTCTTCTTCCACCAAGAATAGTACTGGCCATTGAAGAGTGGTGTCCTTGCAGTTGATTGACCTTCCCAGTTCCCAGGGGGTACACTCATCTTGATCTTTTCCAAGTTGTTAGCCTTTTCAAGGATAACCTGCTCTGATACCAATTGATGTTTTAGACTTCAATACTACACAATATTATAAGTTAATTGTGCAGTACCCAATTTTCGAGTGATGTCGAATAAGAAGAACCTGGTTCTTCTTGGTGTACTACTTACTACTATTTGCGGAATAATAAAGCATTAAAGTAAAGACACAGATATTTTACGTGGAAAACACCTGGCTCAAAAGGTGAAAAAACCACGACCTACTCCTCAGTAGGATTTGCTCAAACACTTCACTAAACACTCTGAGCCAAACGTACTTACAAAATAAACTCTTTTGTAATCCTAGGACTAACTCTAATCCTCTTTGTATCAACTAGCCTCTAGCTAATTTCTACAGACTTCAAGCTAACTCTAACTTGAACAGTGTGTACCTATTATAATTTGCTTCTAACAAAGCTAAAAAGATACAATGTTAAAACACCTACTACAACCAACTAGACTCAATGATAAACAATGTAACTGTTTCTTCTAGTTGAACTGTAGCCTTTGCACAATACTTCTGCTTGCAAATATCTGGGAATTTTGCTTTCAGAACTTGATTCAATTTAGTCTTTGTGCGTCTTTGTGTCGTGAATTTCAGCAGTAATACTTTGAGTATTTATAAAGTTAGTTGTTGAGTTCTGGTCCGATTCTACCTGGGAGAAAACGTTCTTATCAAACTCAACTTCCTTCCTTCGTTTTTGTCCTTGCTGAATTCAACTTCTATTCTCTTCATCAATTTGCAATCTTTTCGTATTAGGAGACATCCTCTTAGTTCTTTGATACTCAGCAAAACTGATATCTCCTATGCTTGTACGATTTTTGTGCCAACTTCTCTGTTCAGGTGTGTATGCTTTTATGGACCTGGTTCAACTTGTCAATATTTGTCAATCTTCAAAACCCATTCAATGACACGGGCCAACAGAAACTGAACTGCATTTCATTGAATTCGAAAGGATAGAAGGGTTAACATCAAAACAAAACAATCATACTGAGATGTTTGGATTACAACCCTGAAAGTAACCCAAAATACAAAAAAAAGTTGCAAAAGCAAACTACCAAGACTCCTTCTTTGTAGGGAGAGGAGTTGCTTCCCAATGTTTGAGCATGGTATCTGGGCCAATTAGTTGCACATCGGCACGACTGGTGCCTTCACCAGAGTGGATCATATTCACTTCAGAAAACATCTGGCTGAATCCATGGCAAATTTCATTAATTTTTGCCTGCGCCAAGGAATGTTGACCTTCTTGGAGTCGTGGCTTGACAAAAGTGTAGAAAATGTGAGGGATGGGTTGTCGAAAGACCCATCCGTGCTTTTTGCGGTGTTTGGCTTTGTCTTCGTCTGCTTGTGTCGGCTTGAAGCCTAAACCGAAAGTACCCTGGTTACTGAACGGAGAAATGGGCTCTGAAATTCCTTGCAATGATGCCCCCAAGCCTTTTCCTGGCTCATAACCTTGGCTTAGCATGAGTGCCGCCACCATTACAGATGTGGCAGAAAGATGAGGATGCAGAATGGGCCTTTCTTCCTCAACATGGTCCACAACAACCACTTCAAAATCCTGATAGACGACGGACTCACACCCTTCCTTGGCCTCAATATAGGGGATTAACGGGTCTTTATAAATGGACGACTCGTCTTCCGCATGAACAATAATTTCTTGCCTGTCATGTTCGAATTTGACCATCTGATGCAAAGTGGATGGCACAGCTCCGGCCGTATGGATACATGGCCTTCCAAGAATAAAGTTATAAGAAGTGTCTGTGTCCACCACTTGGAAGACAATTTCGAAGTCAATCGGCCCAATCATCATGGTGAGGTTGATCTCCCCAATGGTATCTCTTGTTGAGCCATCAAAAGCCTGGATACGGACATTGTTGGGTCGGATTCTGTCTGTATTTATCTTCATGCTTTTCAAGGTGGAGAGAGGGCATACATCTACACTCGAGCCTCCATCAACCATGACTCACTTCACGTAGTTCCCCTCACATTTAACAGTCAAGTGCAAAGCCCTGTTGTGCCCGGCTCCTTCTTTGGGGAGTTCATCATCAATAAAGGTGATTCTGTTTGCCTCAAAAAATCTGTTAGCCATCTTTTCTAACTGATTCACTATTTTCTTCTCTGAGAAATGTGCCTCGTTCAGGATCTTGGTTAGAACACGAGCATGCTCTTTTGAATGTATGAGCATATATAGTAGAGAAATTTGGGCAGGAGTCTTTCTCGGCTGGTCAATGATTGAGTAATCCTGAACTTTCATCTTCTTCAAAAACTTTTCTGCCTCTTCTTCAGTGACTGGTTTCTTTATTGGAAATTGGTCTTCTCTGATTTGCTTGGCCTTCCTCAACTCTTCTGGAGAGTAACACCTTCCCGATCGAGTCAAACCTCCAGTTTCCCCCGGTTCTTCTATGATTTACTTGCCTTTGTAAGTCATCACAGTTTTGTTGTAGTTCCAAGGAATGGCCTTCGTGTTTGTCACAGGGGGTTGCACGACAGGTTTGATTATGATCGGCTCAGTTATATCCTTCGTACCGCCCTGGTTCTGCCTTGAGATGGGGTAGCCTCCAAGGACATATAACCTTGGTCTTGGAACATTGGAGCAAACTTCCAACCTCGAGATTTTTGGAACAAGTAAAGTTGCCTTATTTGAGCTCTGGGCACATTTCACAATCAATGGCACATCTCGGCTTGGACTTACTTTTAGACTTGTTCCTTCTTGAATTGCTCCTGATGTCATTTCTACTCGACCATCCGGCTTGTATTCTTGATCTCGGCCAATCATTCCCACAAAGTGAACATCATTGTGTACTGGCAAGGGGTTGTTGGTCACATTAGGAGGTTCCTCGTCATTTGTCACCACAATTAGTTTTTCAGCAATTAGTCTTTCTAGGGCTCTTTTCAGAGTCCAGCAGTCATCAGTGCTATGCCCCGGGCCCCTGAATGATATTCACATCTAGCATTTGCTTGAAATCTATGTGAATCAGGATGCATATGGTGGGGAGCGATGGGTCCAATCAAGCCTATTTGCTTCAACTTCTGGAATAAACTAGAGTATGATTCAGCCAATGGGGTGAATTTTCCTGCTGGCCTTTGCTCTCGACCATAATCCTGCCTGGGACGAGCATTGTAGGGTGCCCAAAAATTTTGCTGCTGAGGTCGGGGGACCTTGGAGCTGGTGCCCGTACTTGCTGATTGGGAGGCTGAGCATAAGACTGAGCATTGAACAGTGTGTACTGTGGTGGGCCCACAGAGTATTGAGGAATTGGTGGAGGATAATAATGTTGAGGGTAGCTGGATTGCCCCTGCTGAACTTGCACATAAGGGTGCGGTGCCCCCCTTTGAACTTCCCTAGATCCCGAAGTCATCACGGACCCCTCATCTCTCTTCTTTTTATTTGCGAAACTTCCTGACCCATTTTGGATAGCTTGAGTAGTGGATTTGAGAGCAGCTTGACTTACAATTCAGCCAGTCTTGAAGCCATTTTCGACCATTTCCCCTATTTTGATTGCTTCTGCGAAAGGTCTACTCATCGCGGACATCATATTCTGAAAATAATCAGGCTCTTGAGCCTCCAGAAAAACAGCGATCAACTCATGGTTATCCATGGGTGGCTTGACTCTAGCCGCTTGCTCCCTCCACTTGATTGCATACTCCCTAAAGCTTTCAGTCGGCTTCTTCTTCATATTAGACAGGGAATTGCGATCTGGTGCAATATCTATGTTGTACTGGAATTGTTTGATGAAGGCCTGAGACATATCGTCCCAGACATGCCAGTGAGAGATATCTTGGTCGATGAACCATTCTGAGGCTACCCCCGCAAGACTTTCCCCAAAATAAGCCATCAGCACTTCTTCTTTTCAGCCTGCACCCCTCAGCTGGTTGCAGTACCTTTTCAAGGGGCGATGGGGTCGGCGTGTCCATCATACTTCTCAAATTTTGGGGTCTTGAACCCTGGCGGAAAATGGATGTGAGGGAACATGCATAGATCACTGAAAGATACACTTTGGTGACCACCTAGTCCTTGTATGTTATTTATGTTTTTTTCAAGACTTTTCATCTTCCTGGCCATCTCATCTGGCTCAACTGTCTGGGCAGGCTTTTTATTTTCCACCGAGGACTCGTACTGAGGAGTCTGGTTGTATGGCGCCGAGACACTGAAAGCCATATTTGGAGAGTAGTATTGGCCATCACAAGCATGGGATGGTGGCTCATTGTTTGGCCTCGCCACAGGAGGTAGTGGCAGGATTGCATATACCGGCGCACCAGACACGACAAGAGGGGTGTTCCTGACCGGTGCGGCTGGAGGTCGCACATTAAAGGTTCCAGGAGCGGCATGGAAGCTTTAGTTTGGCACATACCCTGGTGGTAGAATGTGATCGCTCGTTGCATGGGGTGGTGGTTGAGTAGCCAGGGGTACAGTAGAAGTTCCTTCTAAGGGACCCTGAGGCGGAGGCTGACCGGAGACCCAAGCCTGAGATACATCAGCCAGTTGTTGTTTTAATCTTCTTAATTCCTCCGACTCTTGCTCAACTGACTGACCATGGGGTCGTCACTGACCAACTCGATTTTATCATTATTAGCCATCGGTACCTTCCCTTTAGATCTGGTGAAGTAATGATGTGTTTCCAGTTTCACCACAAACCAACCACCTTAAGTTTACTGACTAAGAGACAACAAACGTGTTAGGGTTAAGCATTTTACACATATGAATCACACGTAATATGCCATGTTCCTAACATTGTCACCATTTCTAACATGCTTTTGGAAGGCTTCATGTTTCATCCCGGCTTATAAGGCTGCTGCTTATTGGTGCTCTCAAATTTTTCTTTTTCTTTTTTTCTTTTTTTTCTTCTCTTTCTCATTTTTTCGGTTTTCTTTTCACTTGCCTATTTTCGTTCCCTCATTTTAGAGTTATTGAAATATTTTGATCAAACTTTTTAGGGATTGCCTACGTATCATGTAGTCGCATGAATCAGATCATCATGTAGTGCAGGGACACGACCCTCTTTTTTTGTTTTCTTTTCTCTTTATTTTCTTTTTTTTTTTACAAAAAAAACATTTTTTGGTTCTTTTTTTTCGAATTTTTTCTAAAACAAAATCTTTTTCATTGATTTTCATTTTTTGATACAAGACTTAATAACAAGAATTACATAAAGATAATCATTTAAACAATACCAGACTTGACTCAAACAGACTTTCTAAGACAAAGGGAAAAATAACAAGACTCAAAACAACAAAAGACTATTACATACTGAAAAACCACAAAGGAACAGTCAAAATGGACTGCCAGCTAAAATAAGACCTAAAATTCTTCAAGAGAATCCACCAGAATTATTGTAGTCATGGAGCTTATTCCTCCGGCTGACCCCCAATGTCGCGGTATATCCTCTCTAAATCAGCAAATATGTGACGATCGACGTTCAATGATACTTCAGCAAGTCGTTCGGGCGTCATTCCCTGACAAATCCTGCAAGCTCGGGGGGTATATGTGGCTACCTCGAGGATCTTTCTCTTAATGTGTTCCTGAGCCAAATGAAACTCTTGATTTTGTTGACCACGGGTCTCAGCTAGATCCAGTGCATCACGTTCGCGCTCCAAGGCCATATCTCTTTGGCGCCAAATTTCCAATGACTCCCCCTCCAACCGATTGATCATACTTTGGTAGTGATGTCTTTCTATTTCAAACTCCGCGATCTGGCGCTCCTTGCTTGACTCAACTCCCTCTATCTGATCCCTCAGACCTTGTATTAATGGAGAAAAACCTATGCGCTTGATCACGCTCAACTATGTCTAATAAAAGACTAAACGAGCGTTGCAAATATAATCTGGGGTATTAAGCCCAGAGTCGATCCCACAGGGAGTTAACGTATCAAGCAAGTTGTCAGAATACTAAACTATCACTTGGTGTTGTTTAAACTACTACAACTGAATGAAAATATTAAAACTAAATATTAACTACAATAAGATGTAAACAATTGTAATAAAGGTCTAAAGTTATGGTTTCCCCCGTCGGTGAACTCCTTCTCGGATACTTCTCATAGTTTGATTAGTTGTCTCTATCAATCATGAACACTCTATCTACCATAAATCTCTCTCAAGTAATTATGATAATTTACTAGACGCACTCTCTCAAGTTACGCTAGCTAGATTGCATTACAGTTCACTTTAGATTGCACCCGAGGTATCGTTATCTCTAATCCAACCTCTAAACCCTCGGTTATGACTTTC
>ML421682.1:0-30457 GCA_005239525.1 Nicotiana knightiana | reverse complement strand
AAAGGGAAGTAAGCTAGGGCAATCTTTCACTAAAAAGGGGCTAGTTAATCTAAAGGACCACATTGTATTTGATAAAATGCCCAAATGGGTTCAAGGTTCCTAACTCTAAGTTTGTAATGTGTCACATTGTAAATTAGATTGAAGGCGTTAGAAGCTCCGGTGATTTGGGATAGAAATTAAAGGGAAATTCCAACTCGAGGTATGTATGGCTAACTCTAACCCTCACATGATAAGCCCATTGTGATCACTTTCCGGGTATGATTCTCTTGTTGGATATCTATGGAAATTTTGTGTTCTATGTGCCTAATTGAGAAATTTTTGCTTCTATGTCATTCTATGCTAATACCCTATAGTTGTGCTACTTGAGTATATGAATCGTGATCTTTATGTTCCTTCTTCTACTATGTGTGTGATCCTTGCATATGATGGGTGTGGTAAATATGAAAGATTAGAATGGTATGAAATATTAATCAAAAGTTGTTATGATATGAAATGCGGGTAAAGGAGTGGTAGTGATGTGAAATGCGAAACATGATGTTGAATTGTTGTGGAACATGAATTAATGGAATGGATGGTTATGGAATATGGGTTAAAGGACGAATTGTTTTGAAATGTGAATCAAAGGATTCTAATGATATGAAAACAAATCAAAGAACAATTTGTGTCGGGTATTAAAAGGTTAAAAATGATGTAAGTGATTTAAAATATCCATAATTGTACCAGGAGAATGTCCTAGGGATGATAAGGCCTATCCGGTCTGGCTGGGATCGGACTCCATGTCGTACACATGGATGACTTGATATTCTGATGTGAGTATGATTTGATGATGATTATTGACCTCACCATTTTCAGATGAGATGGCCTAGCCGATCAGGCAGAGGCTCCGTGTGCTGTGCACGAGCCACGGTGTTTGCCTAGCCGATTCGGGCAGAGATCAGACTCTAGGAGAAAAAGCCACAATGGTTATATGTGATGTGGTTGAAATTCAGACCTCACCTAGGATGGATTAGCCGATCCGGCAGAGATCGGACTCCATGTGACAATGACACGGTGGATCAGTAATAATAATAACAAGAGGAAACTTAAAAGTACACTAACCAAAAGATGGCCAAACGGGATGTGGGATGTGATAATTCTTGTTATGATTTTCCATTTTTCAGTGTATTGTTGTATGATGCCTCTATTCATGTTTTCCTGTTAATGTTTAACCTATTTGGAGTAGGTTTGTTCATACATGCTAGTACTATTCAATGGTACTAACGTCCCTTTTGCCGGGGGCTCTTCATCTTTTATATGGATGTAGGTGGTTCCATAGCAGGTAGCTCCGGTCGCCGTTAGTGGTGCCTTCCCTCCATCTTCTCAGCAATCTTGGTGAGCCCCACTCCTTCCCGGGGCCGTGAGTAGTTCTTGTTGACTCATTTTGTTTATGTCGTCTTCTTTTAAGGTATAGCCGGGGCCTTGTTGCCGGCAAGTCTATGTATACTGCTTGTACTTTTAGAGGATCCGTAGACATTATGTGTATTGTACATATGTATTTTGGGTAGTTGTCGTACTCGTTCGTAATCATGATCCCGTATCGTGAACGTTGTATTTTAGTATGTACGTTTTGGGGAAGATTAAATGTTGAAAATGCTTAAAGAGGAAAAATGGACTTTATGGTGTGAACACGCGCTTTTGATTATCTCTCGTTATTTCATATAAATAATGTACGCTATAATCACGTGAAAATGCGTTGGGTAGGAAAGGCAATCCAAGTCCGCTCGACCGGGTTCATCCGGTTGGGCGCCGGTCCCGTCCCTTGGTTTTGGGGAGTGACAATTTAACATTGAATATATATATAATGGTTGGTTGATATTTATTTACTTCTCATTCTTCATCAATTGTTGGTGGTTGCAAACATTAACAAGTGCCATTAAATTCTCTCTTTACTTGTAAAAGTGAGTTAGGATTGGTAGGAGTAAATATCAAAGACTCGAGGCTTTAAACCTTGTTTAATTGAATCACTTAGGAATAAGTGGATTTTATTTGGCATGAAATTATTACTCTTCATTGCCACTCTTTTGTATTTGGAAAAATCATAAAGAGGAAATACTACCAAACTATTGGAAAATATTGAGTGGTAATTTAGAAATCATTTGCCTATCTAAAGGACCTTCCATTAGAAATATATCATATTAATACACAATAACATTACATTTCATTGAAGGGGACATAACCTTGGTTTAGTTAATCACATTAATTACAACTTTAATTAATCATGCTTGTCACTATTTCAATTAAATTATCATACAATCAATTCCCATATTCTTGTTACATTAACGGAATATAAATACGATTTGAGTTAAAATTCACACTACCCAAGTAAACTTTTCACGCCTATTCCATGTGGTATTCGATCCAAACTTTGTTGGGTTATTATATTTTACATCGACTGCTTTACAATATATTAATGTTTAATTTGAGCGTATCATGACCGAATTCACATTTGGTTATTCCTAGAAGGATTCCACACTAATTGACGAAAGTAGGAAAGTTGAAGGTTTGGAAAGTTCATTAGTTTGACGGGGAGTTGACTTTTTGGATATCGGNTACATCGACTGCTTTACAATATTTTAAAGTTTAATTTGAGCGTATCATGCCCGAATTCACATTTGGTTGTTCCTAGAAGGATTCGACACTAATTGACGAAAGTAGGAAAGTTGAAGGTTTGGAAAGTTCATTAGTTTGACGGGGAGTTGAATTTTTGGATATCGAGTTTGGATTGTGGTGCAGGGAATTGGAATTGATTTGTTATGTCATTTTGGACCTTTGTTCAAAATTTATGTTCATTCCAAGTTGATTTGATATGTTTTGGCGCGAGTTTTGGAAGTTGAAAGTTCAAAGTTCATCAAGTTTGATTTGAGGCGCAATTCATTATTTCGATGTTATGATGTCTGATTTGAGGCCTCGGGTAGGCCCGTGTTATGTTATGGGACTTGTTAGTATACTTGGGCGGGGTCGCAGGGGGCTCGGGCATGTTTCGAATTGATTTCAGATCATTATTTCTTCATGTTTTCATTATTGGTTGTTGCTGGTTTCTGGTGCCTCGATTGTCCTTCGTGATCGGGAAGATGGGTACGCGATCACGTAGAGGAAATATAGAGCTGGGGAATTTTCTTTATCCCCGTCTTGATAGGGTGGCTGCATTCGTGTAGGGTCGTGCGTGTTACTCTCCGGGTTTGTGTACGAGGAACTGCGGTCGCGAAGTGTTGAGATTTTGCAACCGGGAGCCGGAGAATTCTTCAACGCAATCGTGAAATATGTGTCGCGTTCGTGAAGCTTTGGAATCATTGGTCATAGCGTTCGTGTGGGTTCCAAATTATTTTGTTCATCACGAATGCGATGGATTTTCCGCGTTCGCGTAAGAGGAATGCTTGGGCACAATTATAAAGTACTCTATTTCGAGGGTTTCAGCCATTTTAGCCTTTTTGGATCTATGGAGCTGTGAAAGAGGCGATTCTTGAAGAAATTTTAACCATGTGGATTAGGGTTAGTGTTCTCTACTCATTTTTTATTTTATATCAAGAATATATCTTCCATTTTTGGCAATTGGTTGATGCATTTTAAAGAGGAAATTAGGGATTTTTGACTAACACTTCGTAAAGCGAAATTTTGAATTTTGAACACCGAGATGGAGTTGAATTTAAGCGAAACTAGTATGGTTGGACTCGTAATTGAATGGTTTGTCAGATTTTGTGAGTTTCATCAGGTTCCAAGGCATGGGCCCGGGTTGGGCTTTTAGGTCGGTTTATGGCTTTTAATTACAAATTTGACCTTTATCATTTGGAATTGTTTCCTTGGGCTTTATTTCATGTATTTAAGTTGCTTTTGGCTAGTTTCGAGCCATTCGGAGGTCGGTTATGTGGGATGGCATTGTGGAGCATCGTTTGGCTTACACGGTTTTGGATTATGCTTGTTCGAGCTAAGTAACACTTCTAAACTTGGTGTTGAGGGTATGAAACCTGAATTTCGTGTTATGTGTCTGTTGTTGATGTGACGCACATGCTAGGTCACGGTTGTGTGGGCATACACCGTGTGAATCATAACTTCGTTATTGTGTAGTTACATGAGATTATGTGTAACCATGAAACCTCAACATACTAGATCTATTTAGTTGTGATCCATGTTAGAAACCATGTCTTGGATACACGCTTTATCTGTTGGGACTCACTGAGGGCATTACTGTTGTTGAGTTATTTGCTCACATTGCAATTTCATACTAATTCATGTTCATTCATTTCATATCATATCTAAGTCTCTGTTGCTATTGACACATCATATCATCATTTTTAGGCTAGTTTATGGCATTGTGAGCCCGAGATATTGATGACTGAGTGAGGCCAAGGGCCGGATTGTGAGGTTATTTATACCATTGCACATGAGTTGTCCGTGCAGCACGTGAGTTGTTCGTGCGGATCCAGATATTGATACCATGGCACGTGAGTTGTCCATGCAACACGTGAGTTATTCGTGCAGATCCGGATATTGATACTATAGCACGTGAGTTGTCCATGTAGCGTGTGAGCTGTCTGTGTTGTTTATAGAGCATGGGCTAAACGAGAACCTCCGGAGTCTTTACACATCCCAAGTAAGTGCAATTGATTTATATTGAGGGACGGATCTTCCCTGGACATGGATCTTGTCCGAATCTTTTATACTTGGGGATAGATTTTCCCCATGGGCTGGATTGGCCCTACACAGTACTGAGTGATTGATGGTCAGTTGATGTATATATTCCGGGATGAATCTTCCCTTCGCTGGATTGGCCATATATGGTACTAAGTGATTGAGCATGATTAGTGGAAAGTGTGAGGCAATGAGATTGAGTATTCTGAGAGTGTGAGAACATGAGTTCATCTCTAAGATACATTACATTTTACATGCACACTTGACATACAAGCATAGAGATGTATTTTTCCTAATGTTGTACGACATTGAGTCTTTCATGATTTCACCTGCATAGCGACATGTAGGATAGAGATGTACTTTCCTCATGAGGTCTACAAAATGAAACATCTTATGTATTGTTGAAAAGTTTTGGGAAAAATCACAGTTTTACAAACCTACTCATATTTTGGTAATTTCAGCAAAGGATTTGAGTTTCACTGTATACTTGAAAAGAAGAATTTATTTTCCGAAAATTTATACGAGCTGAGAATTTATTTATAGAGTTGTTTCTGGCACTATCTTTACCATATTGTTATGAACCGTCGCTAGTTATTGGAGTTGGACTCTGACCCTTGTCCCAGCTCGTCACTACTTTCAACCTAAGGTTAGATTTGTTACTTATTGAGTAAATGGGGTCGGTAGTACTCGTACTATACTTCTGCACCTTGTGAAGATGATGGATGTTGATGTTACTGTTATCGACGGGAACTAGATTTGAAGATGTACCTGCATTCCGGTTGTAGCTGCTTCTTGTTCATGGTAGCCTTAGATTTATAAAAATCTATTATTTACATTTCGGACATATGAGGTATTTATTTCATACCAGTTTTGTAAATTCTAATCTTATAAGCTCTTGATTTGTACTACCAATCCTTGGGAATTCTTGTATAACAGCTCAGTTATATTGTTATTTTTTTTTCTTAGTAAATCTCATTTAAATTGGATAGTTGTTAATTGGCTTACCTGACGGGTTGGGTTAGATTCCATGACGACTAGGTTGACTTTGGGTCGTGACAAGGTGGTATCATTGCTCTAGGTTCACAGGTTCTACAAGTCATGAGAAAGTGTCTAATAGAATCTTGCGGATCAATTCGAGAGGCTACAGGACATTTACGATATACTTCCCATATTTCTTTCCTTATCGTGCGACATTGATTCAGCTTGAAGCATAACTCTTTTAATCCCTTCCACTAATTTGTATGAGCATGTGAGCGCTCGGTATCAGTCGTGCATTAACATCTTGTGATTACATCGATGAGGTGCGAGATGCGATTTTTGATGATGATGATGGGCCAGTCTAGAGGACTTGAGGCAGGGTTTTGACCGTAGCTTGAACACATGGATTTCGGTTGTGTGAGCACATGCTTTTGGACTTATAGGTCCGGTAGTGTGCCTATTAGTGGAATTTATGGCTCGATGAGTGGTTGGATGGCTATATGATGAGTATGATCCGACTACAGGATATGTTTAGATGGATTGAATGTGGCGAGAATATTTTTCTCGAGAGGTAAAACGGACTATTGGGTGCTTGATTTGTTTCTTGATATGATGTATAGTCTCGAGTTATGAGTGTATAGAAGGATTTTTCATGTTGTTTAGCTGCTGAAGGAATTAGAATCTCGTGCATTGTTGATGAGTTAAGACTTAGTAAGTGTAAGTGATTGAATAGTAGTTGTGGATGTGAAAGGGTATAGAGAGATGTCGGTTTGAGGTTAAGCAGGTAGGTTATGACCTACGAGGTAATCTACAGAGGTGTGGCCCTTATGATGGTTGTGTGGATAGTATATTGCTACTAGTGAGTTATGTGTGTTGCGATGTGATTTGGATCGCTCGAAGAAGTTGAACTGACCGTCACGAGGTTGGATGCGAGCTTAGCAGAAGATTTGAGGTATTATATGGTTTGTGTTACATGAGCTTATGAAGGATTTTGTTGAATTTCAGTGCGGGATTATGGTAGTAATAGGTTATGGGTATTGTGAGTTATCAATTGTTTTGTTCTATGGCTTGAGCCAAGTGGGTGAGGTTGCTATCGACAATTTGATTGCATGGTTATGTGTTGTACTAGTTTCAGCTTGAGGCATAGCTGTGAATCAGATATGACTTGCAAAGGTCAGTTTGAGGATGACTTGAGTAGGGAATTTCGGGATGTGTGATGTATTGAACTTTATGAGTATATGGAAATCATGGAATGATTGAGTTGTTATGTGTGAAAGATGTAGTGTGCATGGAATATGAATTTAATCGGTTGTGTTAAGGCATGTACTTCTTTGGGTGTTGTCGTGCTAAAGGGGCACAGGTCGTTCGACCTGGTGCAATTGATATTTGAGTAGAGTGGAGGACTCTCGACAAGGTTCTAACTGATTCAAGATTTATATGTAGCAATTGAGAATTTTTCTGGACTTATATATGGCTAGAATCTGAGATTTGCATTGGATAGTGTCGGGAATTGCGAAATTTCTATATCATTATGTATTTGGGGTGCTTAAGAAAAAATACAATGGCTTAGGGTCAGTGTGGTTTTATTTAGAATCTCGTGAGACGAGTTTCAGTTAAGGATCGTGGTGTCCTGGCAAGGAAAAATGTCAAATTGAGAGTAATTCCGAAGGAACTCGGTGAAATAAGACAGTTTGGTAGTAGGTTCGATCAACACGATAATGGGTATGCTCAATTCTTTGGGTAAATATGAAGTGGTGAGTCTCTACAGGTGTTTTGTGGCAATATCTTAGGTTTGGTGACCTGCACGGCTTGGTTGAGCCAGAGATATTGAGTTCTGATAGCTTGGCTATGTGCAAATGGATTTTCAAAGTGTTCTTAATGGATTCTACCACGGTTCTAGGTGTATATTTCCTGCTGCCATGGGGAGAGTGTTACGTGTTGTGATTTTCTCCTGGATGAGATCGAATTGAAGGTCCCTGGCTAATTGAGTATGTATTTCTGATGGACTCATAGTTGATTATGAGATTCTCGTACTTTTCATATGATGGCATGATAACGGTGGTGTGTTGTGTGGGATTGGGGTTTGCATCTACAAGGTCACAGTCAATTTTGAAGGGAAGATCATAAATTCTTAGACGGCATGGACAGTTTCCGATGCTTAGATGGATGCTATAACTTCTTGGTAATTCATAAGTAGGGTGTGCATTTCAAAAGGCGCAATGTGTTTGACTTTAAGATGCTTCATTGGTATTACGGTGTTCGACTGGTTGATCTACTACTGATATTCAGATTTTGCTATATGGCACAGTAGAATTACCAAAGTATTCCTCATGGGATGAAAATGTATAAGAGATGTGTTAGACATTCAGGCGGTGGAGTTGGGAGCAGACATGGCGGATTCATGTGTTTTATGAATTTGGAGACTAGAGTTCTTAGAAGCAGATTATTTCGTGGTTGTGGACTGTGAAGTTGTGGCCAAATCTAGCTAGGTGATAACATGTGTTATGGTTCAGTCGTTGTGGACTTTCGGAGGGTTGTGTATCTATTGTGGGTGACCAGAGTTGATTTGGGGTTCACTGGTAGGCCCAATGAGGATGTGCATCCTATACCGGGTCGGATTGGTTTACTTTGTACTTCTATTGTTGAGGGATGCGCCATTCAATTGGAGTGGAGCTTATTCGTGTTCTGGTATGATCTATGTGTTGATCCTCTATGCTGCAAGGGGTAGTATTTTGTTGGTTATACACACATATGGTGCAGCTCTGTTTGGGTCTTATAGCGGAATTGAGCGGAATAGTTATTAGGGTACGGAATGGTTGGTTGCGCCTTGGTTATGGCCTTTGTCCTGCTGTGGTGCATGGTTTTGTTTTCTTCTCGGTACTAATGGTCATGTACATTTGGTACTAGGCGTCAAATTTTGCGCGTTGTTGTTGATTTTGAGCATTGTGGCTTGAGGTACTTCATGTGGACCAATGTTTGGATGGGGTTACACATTTGAGCTGGGTTATGTTAAGATATGATCCTTGGTGTTAGATTCGTGTGTCTTGGTTCTACTAGGTATGAAGGGTTCATAGCATTTCGATTGTGGTGGTAATTGTTGAACATGCAGGATGGTTCTCTCGTTTGAGTCATTTTCCATGATTTAGTACATTCGGATTGTTGCTTATTAGTGCACGGATTGCACTGGTTGTGGCTTTAGATTGTATTGATGTGGCATGTCACTAGAGTGGTTGTGTTGGATTAGATGAGGTCATTAGGCCTAGAATTCATACTATCGGATTTGATTACAGCATGTATGGAGGATAATATCGGAAGTCGGCTTAGAAATTGGCTATAGTTCTTATTGAAGGAGGGAGAGTTCCATGACTTGTTGGTCTGATAAGTGGTTGCGAATTTCTGCTTGTTTCTTTCATCATCGATAGTGTACGAAGGTTTGGGAACGAGGTTTTGTTTGATATGAGGTTTATTACTGGAATTGGGCTGTTTTAAGCAGCTACTATGATCGAAAATTTTTTCTTTTGGTAATTGAATTATGTTCTATATCATGTGATTGTGTCTTGGGCTATGGTTGTGGCTTGATACAAATTTTTCATACTTATACAGTGTGTAGATTTCGAGGTTCCGGTCTGGTAGGAAATTTCGTATGTTGTGAATAGGATTTTGTGGCTTACGGGCAGAGGTTAAAGTAGTGATCTTGAGTGTGTTGTGGTGGTGGGCCTATATGGAATAGGGTGATGTGGGATCACCCCCGGGTTTGTGCATGTTAGGTTACATGGTGATTTGACGGCTTAAGAATAGCCTTCGGCACGTTCGAGGATGAATGTATGTTTAAGCGGGGAAGGATGTAACAACGTAACCAATCATTTTGAGCATTTCCACTTTGCTCAGTAGTTTATGGGAATAGGTAGCTCCGTATGATCTATTATGACTTATATGAATCGTCGGTTTTTGTTTTTAGGTTATTTGGAATCGATTTGGAAGAATAAATTTCATGATTTAAGCTTTAAGTTGGAAGAGTTGACCAAGTTTGACTATTTAGTATTTTACCTCGGATTGGAGTTTTGACAGTTCCATAGGTCCGGATGGTGATTTTTGACTCGGGCATAGATTCACATTTGGATGTTCCAAGAAGGATTCAACACTAATTGGCGGAAGTTCGAAAATTGAAGGTTCGGAAAGTTCATAAGTTTCACCAGGAGTTGTCTTTTTGGATATCGAATTCGGATTATGGTTCCGCGAATTGGAATAGCTTTTTTATGTCATTTTGGACTTGTGTGTAAAATTTGAGTTCATTCCGAGTTGATTTGATATGTTTCGACGCGAGTTTTTGAAGTTGAAATTTCAAAGTTCATCAAGTTTGATTTGAGGCGCAATTCATCGTTTTGATGTTGTTGTGCGTGATTTGAGGCCACGAGTAGGTCCGTGTTATGTTATGGGATTTGCTGGTATAATTGGATAGGATCCTGAGGGGCTCAGGCGTGTTTCAGATTGATTTCGAATTTTGGTCATGTTTTCATTGTTGTTTGCTACTGGTTGCTGCGGGTTTCTGGTGGCTCAATTGTCCTTCGCGATCACGAAGATGGGTACACGATCGCGTAGAGGAAATTTGGAGCTGGGGAATTTTTATTCATCACGGTCACGATAGGGTGGCTGCGTTTCCGTAGGGTCATGGGGGTTACTCTCCGTGTTCGCGTAGGAGGAACTGCAATCACGAAATGTTGAGATTTGACAGCTGGGAACTGGAGAATTCTTCAACGCGATCGCGAAATGTAAGTCGCGTTCACAAAGCTTTGGCAGCACTGCACATCGCGTTTGCATGGGTTTTATCACGAACGCGTAGTGTTTTATTTGATGGCAGATTATTTTGTTCATCGTGAACGCGATGGATTTTCCGTGTTCGCGTAAGAGGAATGCATGAGCAGAATTATAAAGTACTATATTTCGGGGGTTTCGGCCATTTTAGCATTTTTTGAGCTATGCAGCTCGGAATAAGGTGATTCTTGAAGAAATTTTCACCTATGTGGATTGGGGAAAGTGTTCTCTAATAATTTTTTATTTTATATCATAGGATTTTCTTCGGTTTCTGGCAATTGGTTGATGTGTTTTAAGGAGGAAATTAGGGGTTTTTCAATAAAACTTATTAAAGCAAAATTTCGAGTACTGAACTTCAATTTGGAGTCGAATTTGAGCGAAACTACTATGTTTGGACTCTTAATTGCATGAGTTATCGGATTTTGTGAGTTTCATCAGGTTACGAGGTGCGGGCCCAAGTTGGTCTTTTGGGTCAATTTTGGGCTTTTGATTAAAGATTCAACCTTTATCATTTAAAATTTTTTCCTTGGGATTTATTTGATGTATTTGAGTTGCTTTTGGCTAGTTTCTATCCATTCGGAGGTCAGTACGTGTGGGATGGCATTGTGGAGTATCGTTTGGCTTGCTCAATTTTGTATTTTTCTTGTTCGAGGTAAGTTACACTTCTAAACTTGGTGTTGACGGTATGAAACCTGAATTTCGTGTTATGTGTTTGTTGTTGAGGTGACGCACATTGTAGGTGACGGGCGTGTTGTTGTGCACCGTGTGAACCTTAACTCTGTTACTGTGTAGTTACCTGAGCTTACCTGTAACAATGAAACCTCAACGTACTAGAACTATTGAGTTGTGACCCATGTTAGAAATAATTTCTTGGCTACACCCTTAATTTGTTGGGACCCTCTGAGATCATTACTGTTGTTGAGCTATTTTCTCACATTTCAATTTCATACTCAGTCATGTTCATTCATTTGATATCATATCTCAGTGTCTGTTGCTATATATTGACACATCATATCATCATTTCTGGCCTAGTTTCATGGCATTGTGAACCCGAGAGATTGATGACTGAGTGAGGCCGAGGTCCTGATTGTGAGTTATTGATACCATCGTACGTGAGTTGTCTGTGCGGATCCAGATAATGATAGCATGTCACATGAGTTGTTCGTGCGTGTAACGACTCGGCCGATCATTTTGAGAGTTAGAGCCCTGGTCCCCTAATAACTAATTTCCCCATGTTTGTTTCTGCTTTTGGGACTTGTCGGAGTGATTAGCTATGACATTCGGAGAGTTTTGGGACACTTAGTCCCTAATTTTGAGTATAAGCTTTAGAAAATGGACCGGGTTCGGAACTGTGTTAAGACTGGTCCGGAATGGAATTATGTCGACTCCGTTAGCCCCGTTGAGTGATTTCGGGGTTAGGAGAGCGTCCAGAATGTGTTTTCGAGGTATGTAGTGGATTTAGGCTTGAACTGACAAAAGTTGGAATTTCGGCGATTTCGGCCAATAGGTGAAATTTTGATATGGTACTCGGAATGGAATTTCGGGAGTGGATGCAGGTTCGTGGTGTCATTTGTGACCTGTGTGTCACATTTGAGGTAAATCGGATTAGTTTTGATGTATTTCGGCATCATTCTGGATTTCGGAAATTTGCTAAGTTCTTAGGCTTGAATTTATGTTTAATTCTTGTTTTTGGTGTTATGTGATGTAGTTTGAATGCTCGACTAAGCTTGAATGAGGTTGTAGGACTGGTTGGTGGTTTTGGTTGAGGTCTCAGGGGCCTCGAGTGTGTTCCGGATGCTCAACGGGATGATTTTTAGACTTATGCTAATAGCTGAAATTGTTGGTTCTGGTGTCTGGCACCTGCGGAAGAGGGAGTCGCAGGTGCGGACACACATGTGCGATAAGGGGTTGCACATGTGGGATTTTCCCTAGGCCGGCTGGGTCCGCAGGTGCGGCTTGGACACAGCAGGTGCGAGACCGTAGATGCGGCGCAGATACCGCAAATGCGGCACAGATACCGCAGGTGCAGCCCAACCCAATTAATGAGTTTTCGCACCTTCGATGCCTTTTCTGCAGGTGTGGCCCAATTGACCGCAGAAGCGAAAATCTCTGGTCAGAAATAGGAGAAATCGAGGGTTTGAGTTCGTAATTTATAAAATCAATTTGGAGCTCGGGAATTGGCGATTTTGTGAGGATTTTGAAGAGGATATCAATAGGTAATGATTCCTAATCCTATTTTCCTTGTATTTCATCAATCTATAGTGAATTCTTCAACCTAACTAGGGAGAAATTGTGGGAAAATGTTTGAAAATGAGAGGAAGGTCCCCCAATTGAGAATTCGATTTTTGAGTGAGAATTCAACGTCAGATTTTGATGATTTTTGGTTGAGTGTACTCGTGAGTGAATGGGTGTTCCGAATTTGTGACTTTCACCCGATTCCGAGTTGTGGGATCGGGAGACTTGTTTGGGGAATTTCCCTTATTTAGCGCTTTAGCTTCAAATTTAGTTGTTAAACTAGTTGCTTGTAGTGATATTCAAATTATGAAACTTATTTTAATAGGTTCAGGCCATTCGTAGTTTGGTACTCGTGGCAAGAACGTGATTTCGAGCTGAATTGAGCAGTTGAGGTAAGTGGCTTGCTAAATTTGTGTTGGGGACTTCCCCCTTAAGATATTTGATGCTAAATGTTGTGTGGGCGCCATGTACATGAGGTGACGAGTGCGTACATGGGCCGTTATTTCAAAAACCTCATTTTCCCTTAAAACATATATTGTTTTTTTCTCTTCTATGAACTTGCTCTCATATGATATAATGTTTAGTTTAGATTAGGAAAGCATGCTTCTGTTCTTAATTGCCTACTTGATTTTCTATGCGCCATACTTAGTTAAACCCTTATTTGCCTCATCTTTGATTAGTATAAATTGTGTAAATTCGATGTTATGCTTGTCATTCATCCTGCATAGCATATTTAAATTAGGACTACGGACGTATTATGGGAGATACCCCTGTACTACATATTTACTTTGGGACCATGAACATATTCCGGGAGATCCGCCTATACTGCATATTTACTTTGAGACTACGGACATACTTCGGGAGATCCCCATGTACTGCATATTTATTTCGGGACTACGGACGTATTCCGGGAGATCCCCTTGTACTGCATAATCATTTGGAACTACGGGACGGTATCCCGGGAGATTCCACATTGTGATATATATTGTGTTGAGTTGAGGACTCTCTTTACTTTAGAACTTATATTCTTTTTCTTAAACTGTTTACTGTATACATTACCTATCTTTGTACTGTTTTAAAATGACTTATATAGAAATATAGTAGAGCCTTCACCTGACCTCGTCATTACTTAACTGGGATTAGGCTTGGCACTTACTGGGTACCAAATGTGGTGTACTCATGCCCTTTCCTGAACATGTTTTTCGTGTGCAGATCCAGGTACGAGCTATCAGCCTCGTGTTAGTCGTTGTTGCTGATTCTAGGAGACTGCAAGGTATTTCTGCCACGTCCGCAGAATCCTCCGAGTCCCCTTCCATTCTAGCTTGTAGAGATTTTCTTATGTACTTTCCAGTTTTTGTTAGGGCTACAGTAGTGTTAGAATCTTGTGACTGTCTGTGACATTCTGGGTCTTGGGGAATTATATTTTGTATGAGCCGAGCGGCCAGTACGTTATTTACATCATTGCCCTTATCCCTTTTATTTATTGTGTTTTATTCCAGTTTTCTCCTTTATAGTAGGCTTACCTAGTTGTAGAGACTAGGTGCCATCACGACACCTGTGGAGGGTAAATCGGGTCGTGACAGTGCGGATCTAGATATTGATACTATAGCATGTGAGTTGTCCGTGCAGCACAGGAGTTGTCCGTGCGGTTTATAGCGCTTTGGCTGAAGGAGCCCCTCTGGAGTCTGCACACGCCCCCAGTGAATGTAGTTGATTTATATTGAGGGATGGATATTCCCTGCACATGGATCTTGTCTGACTATTTTATACATGGGGATAAATCTTCCCTACGGGCAGGATTTGCCCTCCCTAGTACTGAGTGAGTGATGATCAGTTGATGTATATATTCCGAGATGGATCCTCCCTGGGCTGGATTAGCAATATATGATACTGAGTGATTGAGCATGATGGATGGGAAGAGTGAGACGGAGAAACTGAGTCTTATGAGAGTGTCAGTACATGAGTTTATCTCTGAGATACATTGTATTTGACATGCACACTTTACATACAGGCATAGAGATGCATTTTTGTTCATGTTGTACAACATTGTGTCATTCACGATTTCACGTGCATAGTGACATGTAGGAATAGAGGTGTACTTTCCTCATGCGGTTTGAAAAATGAAACATCTTAAGTATTGTTTAAACATTTTGGGAAAGATCGCCGTTTTACAAACCTACTCATATTTTGGTTATTTCGACAAAGGATTTGAGTTTCACTATTGAAAAGAAGCATTTACTTTTCGGAAATTTACACGAGCTGTGCATTTATTTATTGAGTTATTTCTTGCACCATACTTACCATATTGTTATGAACTGTTGCTGGTTATTGGAGTTAGACTCTGACCCTTGTCCCATCTCGTCACTACTTTCAACCTAAGGTTAGATTTGTTACTTATTGAGTAAATGGGGTCGGTAGTACTCGTACTATACTTCTGCACCTTGTGAAGATGATGGATGTTGATGTTGCTGTTATCGACGGGAACTAGATTTGAAGATGTACCTGCATTCCGGTTGTAGCTGCTTCTTGTTCATGGTAGCCTTAGATTTATAAAAATCTATTTATGTACATTTCGGAAAGATGATGTATTTATTTCATACCAGTTTTGTAAATTCTAATCATAGAAGCTCATGATTTATACTATCAGCCCTTGGGAATTCTTGTATAACAGTTCAGTTCTATTGTTATTTCTTTTCTTAATAAATCTCATTTAAATTTGATAGTTCTTAATTAGCTTACCTGACGAGTTATTTAGGTGCCATTACGACTAGGTGGATTTTGAGTCGTGACAACTACAAGTCTCAACACCATCCAATGCATATCTCATATCTTAGCCATATACAAATTTGGGTCATCCTCAACTAGCATGTATGAATCTTGAACTCATTAGTAGTTTCACGAGTTTCGTCCACCCTGCCCTAATATTCAATGCACCACCAATATGAGTCGATCGACTGGTGCCCATTAGAACACAAACACCAAAAGAAGTAACCCATATATTTCAGCAACCGAGTGAATCCCTTCTCCTCTCACACTACATCCACCACGAGTAACAAACCCGAATAATTCTAAGATTATCATATGTCCATAAAGTATAGCGCAACATGTATCTTGTAATTCCCTTACTCAAGTCGTAACTGATCCACAAATATGCCTCAGACCCAAATACAGAGGCAGCCCAAGGGTCAAGCTACTAAAGCAAAGGCTTTAGGCCCCCAAATTTTGAGGGCCCCAAAATCTTCTTTTTATTTTATACTATTATTTGTATTGAGATCCCGAATAATATAGATTCGTATCGCCTAAGGCTTAGTAAAATAGAGAACACATTTTAATAGGATTTTTTTAATCATAGGACTCGAACCCGATATATCTAATTAAGGTAAGTTGGANAGATCCCGAATAATATAGATTCGTATCGCCTAAGGCTTAGTAAAATTGAGAACACATTTTAATAGGATTTTTTTTAATCATAGGACTCGAACCCGATATATCTAATTAAGGTAAGTTGGATCATATACATCTCACAACAATCTTTAGAGAAAAGGTCTAAATATATTGGGTATGTTAAAATTAATTTTTTTTATAAAAGGTAAAGATAACTTTTAATTTAATATTGATATAACCGTTTGAGCAAGAATTGGAGAAAGAGAATCACTCCTCCAAACCCTTGTCGCGAATATAAAACATTTCATTATTTATATTTTACGATTGACATCATTAGTGAGGTACCTATATTATTATTCTCCTTTTACATTTTTCACTAAAAACATGTAATAAACTTTTAGAATTCGTTTTTTGATATCTTCAATAGTACAAGTCTTATTTTTTATCTTTCTCATCAGAAAATGTGTACTACATTCTTCTATTCTCTTTCTTGGTATCTGCAAAAAAGCTTAAGTTTTCGATAAGTTATATTGTTCTTTGTAGAAAGAAAAGTGTTTGATTTTTCTATAAAAAACAAGAGTTGAAGAGTACCGTTGAATTAAACTATATTGCGCATTATTTTTTTTCCCTTTGTTCCCCTCAGGTTTCAAGCATTTCAACAAGTATATTAGTACATCAAAAATTATTTCGATATGAAGTTATAAACTTCTTGAATCTGGTTCTATTATCTAAAGTCAACAATATCTTAGGAGAGATTAAATTATTTATAAAAGAAACTATTAACAACTTTACATTTTAAAAATCTAGAAAAATAGACTTCAGTTGAAAATATAGATGATTTTTTTTTCCTTCTGAAAGGCCCCTGATTAAAAATTGACTTTAGGCCACTAATCTTCTTGAGTCGCCCCTGCCCAAATCAATATAACACATGACCATGCAATCTGATCCGTGATAGCAGACTCCCCCGCTAGAAAATTGACTATATTTCAGAATTTTCTATTTCTTCCAACTCTAATTGGTAACACCGTAAAGTCCCCGGCAACGACGCCAAAATTTGATCACGCTCAACTATGTCTTATAGAAAGACTAAACGGGCACTGCAAATATAATCCGGGGTATTACACCCAGAGTCGATCCCACCGGGAATTTACGTATCAATCTAGCCGTCAGAATACGAAACTTTTACTTAATCAATTTTCTCAAGACTTTTGAATATCAATTGGTGATGTTTTACTATTTCTACTGACAAAATTAATAAACTAACAATTAACTAACAATATGATGTAAACAATTATAATAAAGGTATAAGGTTATGGTTTCCCCCGTCGGTGGATTTCCTTCTTGGATACTTCTTATAGTTTGATTAGTTGTCTCTATCAATCATGAACACTCTATCTACCATAAATCTCTCTCAAGTATTTATGATAATTTACTAGACGCACTCTCTCAATTTACGCTAGCTAGATTGCATTACTGTTCGCTTTAGATTGCACCCGAGGTATCGTTATTTCTAATCCAACCTCTAAACCCTCAGTTATGACTTTCGTCTATACTCCGGGAGTGATGTTTTTCAAACAACTACCTAAATATGCACTCTCTATCAGGTAGATACATAATAAATAGGAGCAGCTAATTGAGGATCCTTTCAATTAACTACAACAAGAACGTAGTTGAACAAATAGAGATTAACAACCAATCAAACTATATTAATATAACAATAAGTACATCCCCCAACGGGTTCCACCAAAACCT
Source organism: Nicotiana knightiana (assembly GCA_005239525.1). NCBI lineage: Eukaryota > Viridiplantae > Streptophyta > Magnoliopsida > Solanales > Solanaceae > Nicotiana > Nicotiana knightiana. The sequence goes on along the minus strand of ML421682.1, from coordinate 12,631 downwards.
TAGATTAAATAAATTAGCTACTCATGCTCATAGTAATCAAATCCAAAATAACTTGCATAATTAAATTACAAAGTAAGGAATAAAGGATGTAAAAATCAATGTTTTGCTTTGCTGAGTAGTATTCCACACGCTTCTCTTGTCTCTAATGGAATCTCATCAAAGTTGTGTTTTTCTCTTTATATGTTTTGGGACAAACCCTAAATGTGTAGGATACTTCTAGTCAAACCGGGAAACACTTAAAGCCTTTAATACTCGGACTGGGCCGGATCGAGGACCAAGCGTTACAGGCCAAACGCCTGGGTAACACCTGGCCATACCTGGCGTTAAAGCCCAAATTCCCACCAAACGCCTAGCCATACCAGGCGTTGCAGCCCAAATGTCCGGCTAACGCCTGGCATGACCAGGCTTTACAGCCCAAACACCTGGCTATCTCCAGGTTCACTCCTTTTTGACTCTTGAGCGTATTTTTTATGTTTATGCATTCATTTAGCTCGGCTTCCATCTCCAATTCACCTACGCATGAAATAGACTCCATTATGCTCAAACGAGGTGTATTTTTACCATTAACGCACATAAAATGTAAGGCACATAAGGCGTTAAACCATGAATTCTAGCCACACATCAACACCCCACACTTAAACACTTGCTCGTCCTCGAGCAATTAAACTACACCTATGAACACGACTTATTAAGAAAATCCCTTAATACATTATACAAAGAATTTTTAAAATAGTTTAAGCACAAAGGTGTGACATCCTCGCCTCAATACTCGACTCACAAATACCATGCTTTATTCACAATTCACTAACTACTCTAACATAGAGGTCAACAACATTACCTTTCCTTCATGAATCATGTGCCCTCACCAAATTAAAGACTTAGTTCCACACACAATGAAATTTAAGAACACTTAGGAACTCAAGATAGAAAGAATTCGCTCACGCTCAGAAATAATATTCATATGCCACAAAAGATGCACCATAGGCTTGCCCGTAGTGTACTACTCTACTAATCCAGCTCATTCAGTCTAGGATCAAGTAGGACTTTATTTGGTTGTAATGTAGGATGCGGGACGGGTAGGATCCATTTAGATATAAGAGTGACTACACCTCCCTAAGCACTTTAATACATATACTTTAGCATTCAACCTCAAACTTATATTAAGCCAAACTCCACCTTCACATCAATGTATATTACCCCATACTTCTTTAAGCACACATATATCAAGAGTCACCACTTGTCAAGGAATATTTTCTTATTATTTTTTTTTTTTACAACAATTCAACTATTTTTTTTCCTTTTCATATTTTTTTCCAAGTGACTCTTACTTTTTCAAAATAGTGAACATTTCTCCTTATTTCAAATGTTCCCCTCAAAAACCAACCTACAACCCCACACTTTAACTTTTCCATATTTCAGCACATTTCCAGTGCTTACGAGAGGTGACAAGGTTCAAATATATGATCGATTTAAACAAAGGGGTATGGCTTGTAATGTGGTTGCCAAAGAAACAGGATTATAGGCTCGACAGGGTTAACTACTATACATAACAATTAGGCGGGTAAAATATACATAGCTGGCTCAACAAAGAAATGCCTATATCATTTCCAAAACTGAACTAAACTACTATTTCTCTTTGCACACACACGAGGCAAGTTCTAGACATCAAATGCAATGCACATAATAACATACAAACCTCACACACACATGTCACATAACTCACTTAGGATTGGATCTATCATGACACTCCAGTCAAAGCAGTTAAGCAAATTTAAGAATCCACGATTTAAGGTATTTATCCTATAGTCAAAAAAATTGAGCATAAGCGTCACAACCAAAGTACTGACTATTCTCAAGGCATCACAAAGTTCCGAGATATTGCTGCGATTAATTTCTAAACCATGTGGTTCCTACTTTAAAAATTAAAAACTACCTACACTCGGTTCAATTAAAAACCCTTGGAAAATAATCGCGGTCCAAAGAAAAACCAAGGGGGAATTACTATACTACGTAAAACAAAAATCTTTAGACATACTTCCCTCAGGAAAATTGTCTAATAGATCCATCGCCGGGAAAAGTCCACATATTTCTATCTTTTTTTTGTTTTTTGTTCTACCTAAAATAAAAAGACTAACAGAAAAAGCTACAAAACTTACAAAAAAGAAACACTTACTAACATGAAAAGCTAAAACTACTAATAAGAAAGCACACTAAACACAACAAATGTTTACAACACCCCACACTTAAATCATGCAATGTCCTCAGTGCATCACATACAGACAAAACAAGAAGTAAAAATAAGGTGTAAGAAACATCCTGAAGTAGCGTCGACATCCTCTCCATTACTTTTGCTTTCCATGCTCCTTCAAACAAACGCTTGAATCACGATATGCCTCTACTTTGAACTTATGAATTGAACCCCAATTTTTTATTCTTCTCTATGATCATGCTCCTGGGGTGGTGGAACGAATCAAACTGGCCTAATAAAAGAATGTAGTACTTTGCGCTTCTTGGCCTTTCGATGAGATGTGTATTCCCGACTTTCTGGCAAGAAGAATTCCAGAGTATAAGCATCTTGTTCCTTATTCCTTGGCTCCTCAGGTGGTTCGGATAACTCTGTTTTCATATCATCATCCAAACACAATGTGAAAAAATGGCTGGAGTGTGTACCAACATTCTCAACACTAATGACACTATATTCAACAAAATATGTATCATCAATGTCCTTCGTTAACTCTAATATCTTTTCTACCACATCGGCATCCTCTGATTTCAGTTCCAACCTGGGTGGTTCTTCAATAGATGACCTGGTCGGCGGGTTCTCTCTTTTCTCTAAGTGTAATGACTCAAAATCGAGAGCCTTTGGCCACACCCCTTTTCCTTCAAGTGCTAACACCCAGTCTGCCAGTTCTTCACCGTTTATATCATCTAGATTCTTCAAAAATTCAGTCAAAGGGTCCCCCACAGTCAGGGACGCATCATCTTTTTCCGAGATCACGTTCACAACATCAATAAGAGAGCAGTTGGCGAACTCAGTTGGTCGCCTCATAGACTTCTACATGTTGAACGTGATTTCTTCATCATTTAGCCTCATATTCAGTTCATCAGTCTCACAATCGATAAGGGCTCTGCCTGTCGCCAAGAATGGATGTCCCAAGATTATGGGAATTTCCTCATCCACTTTACAATCTAGTATCACAAAATCAGCCGGGAACACAAACTTCCCCACTTGCACCAATACATCGTCCAGAATACCTGATGGTCTCTTTACCGTCTTGTCAGCTAGCTGCAATAACATTGAAGTTGGTCTGGCTCTACCAATCCCCAGTATTTTATATATGGCCAGCGGCATCAGATTAATGTTGGCCCCCAAGTCACATAGAGCGTTGGCGAAAGCTAAGTTTCCAATAGTACAAGGAATTGTAAAACTCCCTGGGTCAGACAACTTTTCAGCAATAGGACGCGTCACCACCGCACTACAAGTCTGAGTAAGGGTGACAGTAGCCAGATCTTGGAAGTCAAATTTTCTGGACATCAAGTCCTTCATCATTTTAGCATAGCCAGGCATTTCCTTCAACGCATCAATCAATGGGATATTTACCTGTATTTGCTTTAGCATGTCCAAGAACTTTTTGTAGTGTTCATCCTTTTGGTATTTGGCCAACCTCTGAGGGAATGGAGCCGGTGGTCTCTTTTTCCCAGTGATTTGGTACTTTTCTTTCTCAGCTACCACCTCAACTACCGGCTCCTGGGCTATCTCCACTTCTTTTTTAGTCTCACTCTGTGCACTAGGTTCTCCTTCAATAGGCTGCACTATTACCTTGGTCAAGTTTGTTGAATCATCAAGTTCAATCGGCATGGGTACCAGTGTCTCGGCCTGCCTACTTTCACGAACTATCTCCAGTTCCAAGTCTAAGTCCCTGCCATTGCGAAGACTCACTGCCATCAGCTGCCTTAGGCCCTGGTCCGTATGATTTACCTGAGTATCTGCAGGTAAAGTTCCAAGAGGACAATCGTTCACTACCATAGATATCTATCCCAACTGTACTTCAGTATTTTTAATAGCTGCATCATGTACATCTACTCGCTCACTAATTTTAGCAGTTGTCCCAATCATCTGTTGCATCATTGCTTCGAGCCTGGAAAACCCATCTTCTTGACTCACCCCATGTTTTTGTTGAGGAGGGTGGTATGCCTGTTGCTGATTCTGATTGTTATACCCTTGTGGCCTTTGGTAAGGTGCCACATTACCATAAGGTCTCATGGAACCCATGTTTCCATTGTTCTGCTGCTGATGAGGTGGTCTATATGGTTGAACTTGTTGATTCCAATAATGTCCCCCTTGTCTCTGGCTTCCATAATTTGCCACATAATTCATGTTTTCTGGATAGGGAGGGGATCACATTCTGCATTCCACTGATTACCAAATGGTTGACTAATGCAAGATGTGCATAAGCCCCCATTGGTTGTATCCATGATGTGCACCTCCTGCTTTTGCCCATATTCCTCCACCTTCTTAGTTAGTATGCTCATATGTGTTATCAAGGTGGATATGTTATCCAAAATAGTATTGGATGGATCGAATGGTACTGAGTGAACTACAGGAGGTGCATTCCTGGTTGTCCATCCTGAATTCTGCGCCATTTTATCAAGTACGGTTTGACTTTCTCTCCACGTTTTACTCAAGAATTCTCCACCAGCTAAAGCATGAACATTTGCCTTAACAGTATCAGCCAGACCCATATAAAAATGCTGCCCTAACATCTGCTCCGAAATACTATGGTGTGGACAGATAAACAGCATTCCCTTAAATCATTCCCATGTCTCCTGTAATGTTTCAACTGGTTTCTGTCTGAAGCTCAAGATTTTGATCAATTTGTTGAGCTGTCTTGTTGGGTGGATGAAACTTGTTCATGAACCGCTTAACTAACTCCTCCCATGTGGTAAAGGAATTGATGGGGAGTGAGTTTAGCCAAGTCTGCGTTGCTCCAGTCGCTGAGACTGGAAACAACAACAGTTTTATTGTCTCCTGAGTGACGTTTGGCTGCCTCTGTGTTTTGCAAATTGACAGGAAGTTCTTCAAATGCTGTTGGGGGTCCTTGATGTATGACCCTGAGAATAGTCCATTGTTCTGCAACAAGTGCAACATATTATTTTTAATCTGGAAGGACTCGGCCTATATTTGAAGGACTAGTATCACAGTGGCCAAATTCTCTGTCGTGGGTTTTGCCCAGTCATATAAAGGAGCCTCTGCCCCTATTTGAGCGACTGGGTCTACCACATCATCCCCATTGATGTTCCTATTGTTTGGATCTTCCATGTTGGGTTCAAGTTGTTCAATTNNAACTTTTACTTAATCAATTTTCTCAAGACTTTTGAATATCAATTGGTGATGTTTTACTATTTCTACTGACAAAATTAATAAACTAACAATTAACTAACAATATGATGTAAACAATTATAATAAAGGTATAAGGTTATGGTTTCCCCCGTCGGTGGATTTCCTTCTTGGATACTTCTTATAGTTTGATTAGTTGTCTCTATCAATCATGAACACTCTATCTACCATAAATCTCTCTCAAGTAATTATGATAATTTACTAGACGCACTCTCTCAAGTTACACTAGCTAGATTGCATTACTGTTCACTTTAGATTGCACCCGAGGTATCGTTATTTCTATCCAACCTCTAAACCCTTGGTTATGACTTTCGTCTATACTCCAGGAGTGATGTTGTTCAAACAACTACCTAAATATGCTTTCTCTCTCAAGTAGATACATAACAAATAGGAACAACTAATTGAGGATCCTTTCAATCAACTACAACAAGAACGTAGTTGAACAAATAGAGATTAACAACCAATGAAACTATATTAATATAACAATAAGTTCATCCCCTAACCCGTTCCACCAAAACCATTGATTAAATAAATTAGCTACTCATGCTCATAGTAATCAAATCCAAAATAACTTGCCTAATTAAATTACAAAGTAAGGAATAAAGGATGTAAAAATCAATATTTTGCTTTGCTGAGTAATATTCCACACGCTTCTCTTGTCTCTAATGGCATCTCATCAAAGTTGTGTTTTTGGGTCTATTTATATGTTTTGGGACAAACCCTAAATGTGTAGGATACTTCTAGTCAAACCGGAAAACACTGAAAGCCTTTAAAATTCGGACTGGGCCAGATGGAGGACTGGGCGTTACAGGCCAAACACCTGGCTAACGTCTGGCGGTACCTGGCGTTAGAGCCCAAACACCCACCTAACCAGGCGTTACAGCCCAAACGCCCGGCTAACGCCTGGCATGGCCAGGCTTTACAACCCAAACGCCTGGTTATAGCCAGGTTCACTCATTTTTGACTCTTGAGCGTATTTTTGACGTTTATGCATCCATTTAGCTCGGCTTCCATTTCCAATTCACCTACACATGAAATAGACTCCATTATAGTCAAACTAGGTGTATTTTTACCATTAACGCACATAAAATGTAAGGCACATAATGCGTTAAACCATGAATTCTAGTCACACATCAAGCAAGTATTGAATAAAAGATTTTACTTAATCTTTTACCCTATTGATGTATATAAATTAAACTTATTAAACTATATACGGTACCGTATAGTATTTCGTATTTCCTTAGTTAATTAAACTTCGGGATGTTGTAATACAAGTCTTCTATCGTTTGTTTATACCTATTTGATATCCTGATTGTGCATACAGACTATTTTATTCTTCAACAAAAATTCAATATATGTTCTTAACCGTTTAATGGAATATAAGGAAGATGGTACATTGCACATTGATAACCATACCATCCAGCTGCAATTTGCTTAAACTAATCACAAAAATTTTCAAAACGGTTTAATCAATATAAGGAACTTTTGCTTATACTCGTGTAACTTTACTTGTTATAACAAATTGAAACTTATCTACAATTATTTTTAATTGACTTGATTAAGTAAAAAAATTCTTAACGGGTTAACGGTTTATCCGATAAGAAAATTGAGTAATCCGCCTCCAAACCCTTAAGCCGTTAATTATAAAATCACAATCCGTTCACCAACCATCCACCCGATAATCCGTTATCAATAAGCTAATATGCAATACAGGGGGAAAACTCCCGGATCTCTGTCCATAGTCCCAATTTAAATATGTGATGTAGTACATGAGGAACGCTCCCGGATCTCTGTCTGTAGTCCCAATTTAAATTTGCAATGCATTACAGTGGGAAAGCTAGCGGATCTCTGTCAGTAGTCCCAATTTAAATATGCAATGCAGCCACTGAGGAAAACAACCAGAATGCGACAGAAACAACATATATTGCTACAACTGGCGCAAAGGCAAACAAGGTCGAATACAAAGTGCGATGAGCAAATCAATACAAAGACTTAAATCACAAAAGTGGTAAAAACTCACTCATAAAAAGTAGCCACTGAGAGGAATGCCAAGAACAATGAGAGAACAACATAACGAGGGGAAGACAAGGCAAATATAGCAACGATTCTATACATTCAAGTTCGCAACTAAGAAACCAAATTATCCTAGCAAGAGAATCAGCTATAATCAATCTCACTAAGACAATTAGATTCACTGAATAAACACAGTTTGAACAAATGCTAAGTAAATAGGCAGCATCAAAGAATACCATCAACATGGACGGTCATCATTTAAACCTAAGTAGTACTTAAGAGGAAATCATTTAAATCACAACGTACGACTCACGGGCATGCTTGACCAATGTATAGATATTCCAATTACTTGTTAGACATTTATAGGGCGAGATTACACTAGTTTTAGTCACATAGGCAGTATATGAAGAAAGAAATAATACAACGGTAGGAAAAATAAAGTCTTCATTTAAGTCAAATAAGATCAAATAAGAAACAAGGAATGCTAGGCACGTACTTCAAATCTGAGCAGGAAGAGATGAAACTAGGAATCAGGAATTCAGATATAACAAGTGAAATTCATATACGGGGAACATAAGGATCTAAAAATCCCTAAAGGGCAATCTATTTGCAAATAAGTCCTAGTACGCACTCATCACCTCGCGTACGCGGACTACAATCAACATAGAAGACTCAATCCTAAGGGGTAGTTTCCCCACACAAGGTTAGGCAATATACTTACCTCAAAGACGACAACCCGGTACTCAAAAATAGACTTCTTGGGCGGGAAGACCTCCGGGCGGCTCAAAATCAACTAAAACAACTTCAAAATACATATAAAAGTATAAGGAACGATTCCGAATAATAAAGTTTCAATCTTTCCAAATTTATAAAAATCGACCCAAAAGTCGACCCCCGGGCCCGCACCTCAAAACCCGACAAATTTTACAAATTCAGATTATCCATTCCGATACGAGTTCACCCATACTAAATTTAGCCAACCCCGATACCATTTGGTCATTCAAATCATGAATTTTCATTTTTGAAGTTTTCTTTCAAAACCCACAATCCCTTCAACCCAAAACACAATTTAAATGATAAAACAAGAATTAATTCATGAAATATATTTAATTATAGTGGAAGAACACTTATCCATTTGATTTGTGTGAAAATCCTTCAAGGAATCTCCCAAAACCAAGTTCTAGAAGTCAAAATATGTTTAAAGTGGTGAAACCCTCGATTTTGGAAACTTATAATTTGCCCAGGTTTTTGAAGCATCGCGATCGCGTGAAATTATTTGCGATCATGTAGAGGAAAAATATCACATGTCCAAAATGCTCTACGCGATCGCGTAATAGCTTATGCGATCGCATATAAAGAGCAGGTTGGCTTCCGCGATCGCGGATGGATTCCTGCGAACGCGTAGAAGAAAAACTGGGCATTTCAAATTTACACTATGCAATCGTGTCAAAGGCTATGCGATCACATAGAAGGGAGGGGTAGCAGATATAACAGCAGCAAAAACCAGATTTTTTTTCTAAATTTCAACACCTTGACGCCTATCTGAAACACATCCGAGCCCTCATGGCTCAAAACCATATATGCACACAACCTCTACAACATCCTATGGACTTATTTGAGTAATTATACCACCAAAATAACATCAAAAACAACGAATTAAACCCCAAAATCAATGAAATTCTTAAAACTTCTTGAAATTTCAATTTTTTCCATTTTTGATCTGAATCACGCCAAACTAAGTTCGTTTATTTCAAAATTTCATAGATAACACATATAAAATATGTTGAACCTGTTCGGGGCTCCGGAACCAAGATACGGGCACGATACCACAGTTTTAACCTCAAATTTCATTTTCAAAAACCTTTATATTTTTTTAGAAAACAATTTTTCTTTAAAAATTCAATTCTCGGAATTCGATTTCGGGCATACGCCCAAGTCCCGTATTTTTCTATGGACCATCCAGGACCGTCAATCACGGGTCTGGGTCCATTTACCAAAAACATTGACTGAAGTCAACTTTATTCAAATTTCCAATACAAAATTATCATTTTAATCAATTTTTTCACATAAAGGGTTCCCGGCTACACGGCCGGGCTGCGCACACAAATCGAGGTGATATAGAATGAGGTTTTCACGACCTCGAAACACAGAATTAGCTAGAAATATATGAGATGACCTTTTGGGTCATCACATATCCGGAAATAGAAATTTCGTGTGGGCGAAATTTTCTACGAAAATAGGCTGAAAATTTCGACCACAATGTACTACCTTTTCTAGGTGGAAAACCTTATGTATTTATAGCACCTGTTTTAAGGGTTAAACCCCTTTTTCAAAACCTGATGGGTTTTCTTTTCTACCAGAAAAATAATTCTTTTATTTCCTATTATTTAGGCACAGCAGGGACCACAGAATTTAATTAACAAGGATTTCAATTATTGAATTAATTTATAATTTTTGAAGTTAATATCCTCCATAATTAATTATGAATTATTCCACTAAAATTTCGTAATTGTCCATGTTAAGATTCAGATACTAATCAATTAAATTAAATTACTGAAGATTAATTTATTGATTGTTTCCTTTAAACTTTCGCTTAACTTATTTCATGTGTCGGATACAAAATTAATCGGCTTGGTTTACACATGAAAAATTATAAGCTTTCATAAAGGTGTATCATCAATATCTAAACCGTTCAACAGATACAAATGTACTAGCACAAGAAGTTAGAATTAAACCATTCTCATAATCAAGATAAATTAACTTTAATCTTATGTTACAATCATTCCTGATGGTTTGTCTAATTTCATCATTAGATTGTGAAGTCAAACTTTATACTTATAAGAACCGATGATTTAATCTTCCTTGTATAAGCTAAACTCTATACACTAAATCATCTACTGTATAAGTAAAAGACACAGACTAATATATGATTTGTTTAAAACTTTATTAAAATTTAATGAACAATTACATCATAATAAATACTACATCTAAACCAAACCCATGGTTAATAGTATATATCCAACAATCTCCCACATAGACTTTTAACCATGACAATTATTAAAATATATTATATCTAAACGCATGGTTAATAGTATATGCCCCAACAATCTCCACTTAGATACATAACCATGCATTTACAACTTTCTCAGACATTCTTTTACAAGACTATTAAAAGTCTTCACCAAATAAGGTTTTGTTAAAGAATCTTGTCAAGTTATTTCTGATGCAATTATTTGTCCACTAGTGCTTTGTCATCACCATCTAGTTTGGTATTAAACTCTTCAGGAATCCTGTTACGGAAACTATCCCAAGAGTGTACAACGAACTATGATTTTATTTAGCATTCTCACACTACGATGAAGTACTACTAATATTACCTTCATTACCTTACAACATTGAAATATTAGTGACTTCTTACTATAGTGTTCAGTGTTCAAACATCACTCCCACCCTATAAAGGCATATTATGTCTATTAACGTTCTTCCACTACTTAAATGCAATGGAATGTCAATTCTGACGTGTGGGTTTTGATGTTCTTGAACATCTAGTTATTTATTTTCTCTGTTCCTATAAAAATAGTTTACTTCAAGGAACATGGTTTATTAAATAGTGCTTATCTAAAAAAAATGCATTTGTTTTAACAATTGCCTTATTTTCTTTAGGACAATAAAATAAAGCTCCATTCGTTTTCTTGGATATTCATAAACATGCATCTATCTATTCATAATTCCAACTTACGTATCCCCTTTCCCTTTCAGCACATCTGATGGACCATCCTATATCTAAACATGTCGCAGACAAAGCTTACATTCAGTCCACAGTTCTATAGATGTCACATGTACTAACTTAGAAGGAACTAAATTCATAATGTAATTTGCAGTTTCGAGGAGATATGTCAAAAATAAATAACACAAATCTGAATAACAAGTCATTAATCTGTCAATGCCTTATTTCATCATTCTACCACACCAATCTATTATGGAGTTTACAGTGTAGACAATTGAGATGCATTCCCTTATTCTGATAAGTAACAAAAGAACTCTTTAGAGAGGTGCTCGCCACTACAATCAAATTGCAGTAACTTAATATATTTTCTTGGTGCTTCTCCATTTCAAGTCTTAAAAACCTTGAATTAGTTAATTCATTAAGACTTACGATGCATCAAATAATATATTAATATTTTTAGTAATCATTTATGAACATCACAAAAATACTCTAAACTATCCCTTACTAGTATGTTCATTTAACCATACAAATCGTAAGAGATTCATTCTAACTTATCACTAGTTTTATTTCCTTTTGAAGGGAAACAACCTTTAGTCAAATTTCCTTCCAAACAGGATCTAAAAGTTGGTAGTGACTCTATTTTCAACGAGCCTTAAGGTCCATCCTTGACAACTTGAAATCCTATCCAGATTAATATGACTTAGACAAAAGTGCACAGATAAGTTTTACTCAATTTTGAAGAACATATTCTCTTATGGGGTAGACTACTATTGTTCTGTTAAGGAGAGACATTAATATACAATAACAAGGTCATGCATTCATGTACCACAAGAGATAAAATATTTATCAAGCCTAATAACTCAAGAGTTATTCGAAAAATAAAACAAATATACATCTCTTATTTTGTCCAGAAACCGGAATTAAATTTCTTCTAACAACAAGGTACATATATTGCATCCTTTAAATTAATGTATTATCATTAAAAGAAAATTTTAACAAGTAATACGACAAATTACATAAAGTCATTGTGGAGTTGAGATAAAACATTAAATAGATCATAATAAGTCAAAACACTGAATAATAAAATTCAAACTAGTTCAATATTTATATTTGTATCAGCTTTATAAATTCAAGTCTTAGAAGCTCGTGATTCGTACTACTAGTTATTGGGATAATTGTAAAGTTGAGATAATTCTTCTCTATTTTCCTATAATTTCATTTGGATTGTATTGACTATTGACTGTCAGTTGGCTTACCCAGCAGGTCGAGTTAGGTGCCATCACGACTAGTAATTTTGGATCGTAACATTGATTGGTGATAGCAGACTCCCCCACTTGGCTCGAAGCCATAGAACATATCATCTGATAACCCCCAACAGCCTTACTTCATCTTAAATAAATAAAATTTAGTCAAATATTTTTGAAAATAAATATCTTATGTATACTAGTTCATTTCCAAGAAATAGGAGTCATCCTAATTAATCCATTATACCC